>WNWK01041575.1:0-16387 GCA_009830355.1 Cherax destructor | reverse complement strand
TTCTCTGTGCTTTCCGGAGAATGAGAGTCGACTACTGGGAACGCTCAAACAACACCACCAAGGAAGGTAAGAAATTGTGCTTGTTGGGGACAGTCAGATTTGGTACATGGATAGGGCCTTCATCTTTAAGGATAGGAGTAAGAGACAGAGGGTGTGCTTCCCTGGGGCTGGGATGGAGGATATTGTTAGCCGGCTTGACAACATCATGAATGGTAATGGGATAAATCCTATTATTTGCCTCAGTGCTGGATGCAATGATGTAAGAAAGCATAGAACTGAGAATTTAGTTAGAAGGTATAGGACAGCAATAAACGTTATTAGGAAGAAGGAGGGAGACCTGTTATATGTGGCATTTGCCAAGAAGGGGTATTGGAAATGAATGGTTGTCCAAAGCATGCCAAAACACTGGACAAACACTGTAAGGATAATGCAGCATTATTCATTGACAACTGAGACCACTTCTATGGTAGAAATTGCATGTATGCCAGGAATGGGAGGTCCACTTATCTAGGGCAGGTGTGGGTTTTCTTGCTAGTTCAGTTAAGGGTGTTGTTAGGACTTTAAACTAGGATTAGTTAGAGGTATGGGTTTAGGAATGGAAAATAATGAGTATGGAAATATTGATATAGGCTTTGATAATATTAATCTTAAAAATAACAATCATCGAGTAACACTGGGTAATGATAATAACAGAAATTGTATAAAAACAAAGCTGAACAGGAAAAAGGTGCAGAAGAAAAAACATATTAACGTATTTTATACTAACAGTCAAAGCGTAAGAAATAAAATTAATGAATTATGTTTGGTAGCCTGTGAGGGAAACTTGATGTTATTGCAGTAACTGAAATATGGTATAATTTAAGGAGTTGGGATATGATTGCTGAGTGCCATATTCAAGGGTTTAAGTTGTTCCTTGTAGATAGATATAATGGGATAGGGGGTGGAGTAGAATTATATTTTTTTTTTTTTTTTTTTTTTTTTAACACATCGGCCGATTCCCACCAAGGCAGGGTGGCCCGAAAAGAAAAACTTTCATCATCATTCACTCCATCACTGTCTTGCCAGAAGGGTGCTTTACACTACAGTTATAAAACTGCAACATTAACACCCCTCCTTCAGAGTGCCGGCACTGTACTTCCCATCTCCAGAACTCAAGTCCGGCCTGCCGGTTTCCCTGAATCCCTTCATAAATGTTACTTTGCTCACACTCCAACAGCACGTCAAGTATTAAAAACCATATGCCTCCATTCACTCCTATCAAATACGCTCACACATGTGTCGTGTGGGTCTTGGGAGAGATATATAGGAGGTCAAAGATACTCCTTGTTGGATGGTTACGGTATATTTACAGTAAGTGAAAGGAGAGTCCCGCACACCGTCTGTCTCGCCTGTAGGTCTAACGTAGTGAGCCAGTCTGCCTATGATAGGCTGTGTACATGCGCTGAGCCTCTGACGTCAGCGGGTACCGTGACGTCACACGCAAAGGGACCAGCTGTATAAAGATATACTAAACAAGTGTATCTATGATACTGACACGACAGCTCGGCCATGTTATCGTATGACGTCTCGGCATACTATACAACTCTATAGGCTGAACAGACAGGTGGTACTGGGTGAATCTATACAATAGCAAACACATTATAACTTTGAACTGATCAAGATTAATCTTACTCTCGCACTTCTTGAGTTAATGGTACATAAGAGAAATTTAATGGATCTAGATATAATGGATTACATAAATACAATTTGCAAATTTGATCGATCAATCGATATGTATTCATGTACTCTTCGGCTTCTGAGGAAGAATAAATATTATACAGGGAAGAAGTTTTAACAGGAAAGATAAACTCGGCTAACACGGGTTATACTGTTAAAACTCAGAACTCAGAGAGAACTTGAACACACAACAATCTTGCTAGATACTGGAAATCTAATAACAAAACACACAGTCAATAATTCGGTTCTAAACTGGATTTTCTAATTTTCTATCTTTAGCTCACAACTTATGATCACTTTCCTACTGGAGGAATAAACAGGCTCGGTGGAGTGGATGGATCCTCCCGGTTGAAATAGTTAGCTCAATGACACAAAGTATGAGCAAAGGAGAACGGTTCTCACTATCTCTTACTGCAGGTAAGATACTCGACACTACGACACTTTACTCTGCAAAGACTTACTGTCAACTGGAAGGAACACTATCTGGAACACGAGGACAACAACTGGCACTCTAGTGAGTACACTAGCAACAGAAACGGCTTTCTGCAATTGCTTTTGCATCAGCGAGAGATGCTATAACTCATTCAAATAGTCTTTCTTCAACAAAGCGTCCCCTGGAGGGAACTACTACTTGAACTAGCAACATTGCAAGGATAGACTCAGTACTCAAGGCGGTCCGGGATACCTCCGGCACCCTAGGCATCTGAACGCTATCTTGCATGCAAGATATTGTAGGGGCTGAATTCCAGACAGGAGTGACAGTAATACTAGTGCCTTGATCGCTCGGCTACGTTAATAAGTGAAACAAAATACTTTCTACAAGAACTAATCTGAACTTTACATTCCGCATCACTTGGCAATTCTCTGATACAAGCTCGAAGAACAAACACATTGTTCAAAGGCTAGAGACTGTCTTTCAGTCATTAGGGACTATGAGAACTTTTCACTGACTTGTTATCATTATGGCTCTGAATGGCAATACACACAGTATTATCGCACATGGTTACTAAAACTTCAATGCCTCGACTGGCAGCAAACACATTACTACTTAACTTTACTTGAGACATGACTGAGCAATTAAACGAGAATCGAATTGAAAGCAAAAATGTACACAAGTATATGGCACAATATAGCTTAACTGATAGTAATTATTAACTATTCTGCATGAGTAACACGGATAATAGCACAATAACACTAAAGAAAAGATAACTCACTGGAAATTGACTTGGCAAGAAAATTCAACACACTAAGATAAAACAATCTAGCTTTAACTTGAACAGCAAAATGAGTTTTCTTTTCTTTAAATATCAACAAAATTGCAACACAACAAAAGAATTAAATACACAATTAATTAAAAGAATTCAATAATGCTTATGGCACTAGCAACAATCTGATAAAACAATTCGGTAGAATTGTTCACTGGCAAAAATTAAAGTAACTTTACTGCTTGTATCACTAGAAGTTCACTGGAATAATTACTTCTTACTCTTAGGAAATGACAAGTTACTAGAGCAATAAACACAACAAAATTGATAAAACAAGGTGAATACTGGCGAATTTACTTTACACAAAATCAATTTCAGGAATGACTGATTGAAAAAAATTCACACTGGGGTAAATTATTTTCACACAACACAAAGATATTAGAAATAAAAATAGTTTGAACACACTTACTCTTAATTGCAAGCAAAGCAAGGTAACTCAATGAAACAGTTACTGAACAATTTACTAAAAACACTGACTTTAGACAAACTAAGAGTGAATTTGTTCAACAACACATGAAAACAAATGAAAAATTAATGACAATAAATTGGTATTAACACTTACATTAGCTGAAGATACTCATCAAAGGCACAGAACAGTTAACTTACTGTCTCTACAAAGTCATGCTCTTGTTGACTATATACAAGTAATTATTGTAGCAAAATAATATCCTCAGTAAGTTATTTGTCTAATCTGCAAAATGAAGGCACATTAGCACTATACAAAAGAACAAGTACACAAAAAAATAGCAGGTGCAAGGGAAAAATAACACTGACTGCAACACATAAGAATTAGCAGGGGAAAATTACTGTTAAAATGTTAAAAATTGCTTGAGGAGAAAACAATATATAGTTACTGGGGCAAGCAAAATTAATTAATTACACAATTAAAACATTGACAAACAAGGGTAAGATAATACAAAATAACTCTGGGATAGTACACTTGGTGGAACACAATAATTAACAAAACAGAAAATTCAACAACACATAGGATAATGCTGGGGAAAAAAATTGAAAATCTTTTAAAAAAAATTACTACTT
This sequence comes from Cherax destructor, assembly GCA_009830355.1. NCBI lineage: Eukaryota > Metazoa > Arthropoda > Malacostraca > Decapoda > Parastacidae > Cherax > Cherax destructor. The sequence goes on along the minus strand of WNWK01041575.1, from coordinate 12,368 downwards.
GGTGGAATATTGGAACACAAGATAACTTCAACAAAACTGTACTTACTGCATACTTAGTAACACAACGAAATTCACAGAAATAGTAACGCAATAATTAACAAGAGACAATACTAGTGAAATCAAAAATTAATGCAAATAATTACTTTAACACATAACACTTCCTAGGATAACTCAAAATTTATATAACTCTCAGAAATTGTCTCAACACACGAAATTTTCTATAGATTATCTGAAAAATAAAACAACAACACAATAAATGTCTCTAGGGTATAAAACTTGACTGGAGCGTGGTGGTGGAGGATGGTGGAGGATGGTGGAGGATGGTGATCCACTCGCGCAGATATCTAGGAGTAATGTGCATAAACGTTGAACTACGAACCGAGGTTTTAGTACAGTTGGCACAACAGTTCAGAAGAAACACACTCAGGACGCTCGACCTGGTTCGTAGCCAATAAACTGCTTGCAGGACCCAGTTAAGGGTGAAATAATCCACACTTAATGCTTTGTGTGGGTGGATGCACGTGGTCAAAGCGTCCGTCTGCCTTGGCGTGGGTGGTGGGGGGGTGGTGGCTGGTAGGGTTAGCCCACACTGTTTCCGCGTGCGCCTGTGGCTTACGCCGTTTACATGAACTTAACCCAGGGTGGCTTGAAAACCCAGGAATACCACGGGGTGTTAATGTACACAGAACAGCAATACACTGGAGTACAAGGTGGTATAAATGCTTGGACTCACGTGGCTTACTTCTCAGACAGCAGAGTGGCTTGCTGGCTTAGTAGAATATTTTCACACAGATTGACTGGCTTGGAATCTTGTGACAAACTAGCACAGCAAGGTAGAAGCTGGCTTAAGCCTAGGCTGACGTAGCTGGTGGTGGCTTTACTGGCTTGAATGGGACTCTCCTCACTGGCTTACTCGTACAGAATTTGCAAAACCCGGGTCAACCCTCGTAGGTTTTAGCAAAATAAACAAGTAAGACACTTAGCTGACCAGGAGATACTGTAGATATGTAGACTTCTTTGATGTAGGAGCGAGCTGGTAACGTGGTCGGTCTGGAGGCTGTTTGCTTGCCTGAAGTCTATCTCTCTATAACATCGTAATCGATAAAAATTACGGCACACCGCTGCTCACCACTTGTCGTGTGGGTCTTGGGAGAGATATATAGGAGGTCAAAGATACTCCTTGTTGGATGGTTACGGTATATTTACAGTAAGTGAAAGGAGAGTCCCGCACACCGTCTGTCTCGCCTGTAGGTCTAACGTAGTGAGCCAGTCTGCCTATGATAGGCTGTGTACATGCGCTGAGCCTCTGACGTCAGCGGGTACCGTGACGTCACACGCAAAGGGACCAGCTGTATAAAGATATACTAAAGAAGTGTATCTATGATACTGACACGACACATGCTTGCTGGAAGTCCAAGCCCCTCGCACACAAAACTTCCTTTACCCCCTCCCTCCAACCTTTCCTAGGCCGACCCCTACCCCGCCTTCCCTCCACTACAGATTTCATACACCTCTCGAAGTCACTCTGTCTCGTTCCATTCTCTCTACATGTCCAAACCACCTCAACAACCCCTCCTCAGCTCTCTGAACAATCGTTTTGGTAATCCCGCACCTCCTCCTAATTTCCAAACTCCGAATTCTCTGCATTATATTCACACCACACATTGACCTCAGACATGACATCTCCACTGCCTCCAGCCTTCTCCTCGTTGCAACATTCATCACCCATGCTTCACACCCATATAAGAGCGTTGGTATAACTATACTCTCATACATTCCCTCTTTACTTCCATGGACAAGGTTCTTTGTCTCCACAGACTCGAAGTGCTCCACTCACCCTTTTCCCTCATCAATTCTATGATTCACCTCATCCTTCATAGACCCATCCGCCGACATGTCCACTCCCAAATATCTGAATACATTCACCTCCTCCATACTCTCTCCCTCCAATCTGATATCCAATCTTTCGTCACCTATTCTTTTTGTTATCCTCATCACCTTACTCTTTCCTATATTCACTTTCAATTTTCTTTTTACACACCCTACCAAATTCATCCACCAACCTCTGCAGCTTCTCTTCAGAATCTCCCAAAAGCACAGTGTCATCAGCAAAGCAACTGTGACAACTCCCACTTTGTATTTGCTTCTTTATCTTTTAGCCCAACACCTCTTGCCAAGACCTCGCATTCACTTCTCTTACAACCCCATCTATAAATATATTGAACAACCACGGTGACATCACACATCCTTGTCTAAGGCCCACTTTTACTGGGAAATAGTCCCTTCCCTCCTACACACTCTAACCTGAGCCTCACTATCCTCATAAAAACTCTTCACTGCTTTCAGTAACCTTCCTCCTATTCCATACACCTGCAACATCTGCCACATTGCCCCCTATCTACCCTATCATACGCCTTTTCCAAATCCATAAATGCCACAAAAACATCTTTACCCTTATCCAAATACTGTTCACCTATATGTTTCACTGTAAACACTTGGTCTACACACCCCTACCTTTCCTAAAGCCCCTTGTTCATCTGCTATCCTGCTTTCTGTTTTACTCTTAATTCTTTCAATAATAACTCTACCATACACTTTACCAGGTACACTCAACAGACTTATTCCCCTATAATTTTTGCACTCTCTTTTGTCCCCTTTGCCTTTATACAAAGGAACAATACACGCTCTCTGCCAATCCCTAGGTACCTTACCCTCTTCCATACATTTATTAAATAATAGCACCAACCACTCCAAAATTATATCCCCACCTGCTTTTAACATTTCTATCTTTATCCCATCAATCCCAGCTGCCTTACCCCTTTCATTCTACCCACTGCCTCACGAACTTCCCTACACCCACAACTGGCTCTTCCACACTCCTACAAGATGTTATTCCTCCTTGCCCTACACACGAAATCACAGCTTCCTGTCTTCATCAACATTTAACAAATCCTCAAAATATTCTCTCCATCTTCCCGATACCTCTAACTCTCCATTTAATAACTCTCTCTCCTATTTTTAACTGTCAAATCCATTTGTTCTCTAGGCTTCCTCAACTTATTAATCTCATTCCAAAACTTTTCTTATTTTCAACAAAATTTGCTGATAACATCTCACCCACTCTCTCATCTGCTCTCTTTTACATTGCTTCACCACTCTTTTAACCTCTCTTTTTCTCTCCATATACTCTTCCTCCTTGCATCACTTCTACTTTGTAAAACCTCTCATATGCAACTTTTTCTCCCTTACTACTCTCTTTACATCATCATTCCACCAATCGCTCCTCTTCCCTCCTGCACCCACTGCCTGTAACCACAAACTTGCTGAACACTCTAACACTACATTTTTAAATCTACCCCATACATTTTCGACCCCATTGCCTACACTCTCACTAGCCCATCTATCCTCCAATAGTTGTTTATATCTTACCCTAACTGCCTCCTCTTTTAGTTTATAAACCTTCACCTCTCTTTACTTACTGATTCTATTTTCCTTGTATCCCATCTACCTTTTACTCCCACTGTAGCTATAACTAAAAAGTGATCTGATATATCTGTAGCCCTCTATAAACATGTACATCCTGAAGTCTACTCAACAGTCTTTTATCTACCAATACATAGTCCAACAAACTACTGTCATTACGCCCTACATCATATCTTGTATACTTATTTATCCTCTTTTTCTTAAAATATGTATTACCTATAACTAAACCCCTTTCTATACAAAGTTCAATCAAAGGGCTCCCATTATCATTTACACCTGGCACCCCAAACTTACCTACTACACCCTTCTGCATGTTTCTCCCATTTTAGCATTTAGGTCCCCTACCACAATTACCTCTCATTTGGTCCCAAAATTTCCCCTATACATTCGCTTAACATCTCCCAAAATTCTCTCTCTCCTCTACACTTCTCTTCTCCGGGGCATACACGCTTATTACACCCACTTTTCGCATCCGACCCTTATTTTAATCCACATAACCTTGAATTTAAAATTTATATTCCTCTTTTCCTTCCATAACTGATCCTTCAACATTATTGCTACCCCTTCCTTAGCTCTAACTCTCTGTAGATACTCCTGACTTAATCCCATTTATTTCTCCCCACTGAAACTCGCCTACCCCCTTCAGCTTTTTTTCCCTTTAGGGCCAGGACATCCAACTTCTTTTCATTCATAACACGGCAATCATCTCTTCTTATCATCCGCACTACATCCACGCACATTCAGACACCCCAATTTTATAAAGTTTTCTTCTCGTTTTTAGTAGATTTGTACAGGAGAAGGGGCACAGCCCATTGCTCCCGGCATTTTAGTCCCCTCATACACACGCATGGCTTACGGAGGAAAGATTCTTTCCACTTCCCCATGGACAACAGAGAAAATAAAAAGAACAAGAGCTATTAAGAAAAGAAGAAAAACCTAGATTTTTATGTATATATATGCATGTGTATGCCAGTGTAGTGGACCTAAAGTGTAAGTAGAAGTAGCTAGATATACCTGTTATCCAGCGTGTTTATGAGACAGAAAAAGACACCAGCAATCCTACCATCATGTAAACAGTTTCAGGTTTCTGTTTCACAGTCACCTGGCAGGACAGGTAGTACCTCCCTGGGTGGTTGCTGTCTACCAACCTACTACCTCAAATAAAATTATTTATGAGAATATAAATTGTTGCATAAAAAAGGTATAAAAATAAATGGATTAATAACAGAATATGTTTGGGGAGAATTTCAGAAAGTCAAGAAAAACAAATTTTAGCTGTAAAATAACTGACCTCCAGTCTTAGATAACGATAGAGGGAGACTTATGGGTCGAAATTGTTACGGCTTCTAGACACGATAACGCAGTAATAGGGGGGGATTTTTAACTTTAGACAAGTTGACTGAACTTCTTTGCCCTGGTAATCTGGAGTCCTGACTTCTTGAAAGTAATGCAAGACTGCTTTCTGAGACAGTGTGTAACAGAATCCACCAGAGGTAATAACTTGCTTGACCTAGTCCTGTAAAATAAAGAAAACCTCGTAAATAATCTGAGATCAGTGAAGAGCTTGGCTCGTTATCACAAATCTATTGCATTTAATATTACCTGGGAGTGCGAGAATAAGGAAAATATGGTAAAAGTCCCCGATTTTCGTTCTGTCGTTTATAATGGACTTAGGGAACACTTGTCTAAATACGACTGGGGTGTTCTGGCTAATGCTTTTATTGACGATGATCATACTTACGTTTATGAATGGATCAGCATTTATGACTATTTTCTTATAAGTGTTCAATATGCTTAGAGTATATATATCCCACAGAGAAAAATTAGGTCAAATAAGCACGATCAAAATAGATGAATAGGAGAGAAAAGGGGGTATTTATAGGTGCATCAAAAGAGGAGAGGTTAATTTTATTGACCAATATGTTCATTTTATATGAGAAGTAAAAGCGTGTTTAGAAGAGTAAACGCGATCATGAAATTAAGGTTGCTAATGAATCAAAGGCTAATCCAAAAGGGTTCTTTCAAGTGTATAGGAGGAAAGTCAGGAAAAAAGTAGGACCGCTTAGAATTGGGGATGGACAGCTGACTGATAACGAACTGGAAATGTGTTCTCTATTTAATGATTATTTTTTGTCAGTCTTTACACAAGAAGACGTAAATGAGATTCCAGAAATTAACAATTATTCAGTTTCTGAAGAATTCAAATTAAGTAATATTAATGTAAAGAGGGGACATGGTTATCAAATAGATTGATAAACTGAAACAAAACAAGTAACCGGGATCCTACGAGTTGTTTTCCAGGATACTTAAAGAATGCAAGATGGAACTTAGTCAGCCGATAACAATGTGTTTAACGCTTCCATCAAACTGTGTTGTGCCAGAGATGTGGAAGATGGCTAATGTAGTTCCTATATTCAAATCAGGGAAGAAGTCCATTCCATCAAATTACTGTCCAATAAGCCTGACGTCTATAGTAGGCAAATTATTGGAAACTATTATAGCTAATATTATTAGAAGTCACTTTGATGAGCATAATTTAATTAAAGAGTCTCTGCATGGATTCATGAGATGTCATTCCTTCCTGACAAATTTACTGACGTTCTTTAATAAGCATTTGAGGGAGTAGATAACGATAAAGAAAAGTAGCAGCACATGGCATAGGAGACAAAGTTCTAACATGGATCCAGGCGTGGCTTACCAATAGAAAGCAGATAATTTCCATTAATGGGGTCAAATTTCAATGGGGACCGTCACTAGTGGCGTTCCATAGGGATCGGTTTGGCCCACTGTTCATAACACTGGCCAAATTTTTGAAAGTTCTATGCTTCTTAAATGAGATTAGTTACTATGTATTTTCATGTCCTGAATCCAAATATCACCTTGAAAATGCTTATTGGCTTAAAGACACGAGACATGTAATATTTTATTATTTTATTATAATGTACAATATATGTCAGCATGTTTTAAACTCTGATCAGTACCTACTTTCTGCCTTTTTGCTTGACGCTTATAGTGGGCTGAAGAATCATCTCTTGCCAGTGTCCAGCAATAGTCTGCAAGCATTCTTGTGCCCCATTTGCCCTGGTACCATTTTTCTATGGTTGAAATAACTTGGTGAAACCTTTCACCATGTTCGTCACTAACTGCCCCACAGTTCCCTGGAAAGTCTAAATGTAAGTCCAAAAGTGGATTTTAAGTGACATGTTACATACCATGTTCTTGTAAGCCTTGATGAGGTTTTCCCCCAAATTCTTCATAGTTGCCTTCCTTCAGTTTCCGGAAACCCTTTTCGCCACAAACGAATGCTTCCCAAGCAGCTTCCCTCCCCATGAAGGTCTGATTCAAAGTCACCATCTTTAAGAAGCTCCGAATCTGAGGACAATGAAGACTCCCTCTTATCTTAGTCGCTCAGTGGGGGGAATTTTGATGTTAAATACTTGAAGTCCCTGACCGGATTTGTCCATAGGTTTTACAAAGTTTTTCATGAGCCCCAGTTTTATGTGTAGTGGTGGTAGAAAAATTTTTTGTTTGGTTCAATGAGAGGTGGATGCTGAACATTTCAAGATCAAGAGCTTAGGTAAGACCCCATGGGGGGGTGAGCTGGAAGACGGGATAAGCGAAGAATAGTGGGGGAGAGGAGTGTCCACTGTCGAAAAAAAAGAGCCGGGTTTAACCCAGTGCTAGGCGCCGTGGAACGAGCTTGGAGAAAACAGGAAGAGCAAGATGTGTAATCATCGGTCTCGTGGTAGTTGAGGTCTTAGTTTTCAGAAGCTGGCAGTTTCTAGGTCGCAGGAGAGGGTAGGCAGGTGGGAATATCAGGGGGAACCCAACAGGTAGGAGTTATAGAAGTTTGAGGAGACAGGTTTGCCGTGGAGCCATTTTCAAACTTTTGAAGCTGCTTCTGGAGAGGTGGTATAGTTTAGTCTTGTTACTGAAGGTGAAACGTAGAGGCTTGATGAACTCAAGAACGGTGAGTGTGAAGTGAAGAGGTTATTCACAGGCAAACTTGACTGTTCCAGCACCGAGGCCTTTGTAGAGCTCAGTGCAGGTCATGGTGTCAGCATTCAACGGAGAAGTGGAAGGTAAGGTTTTCCCCGAGGGTGTACTGGGGTCGTCACTATCTTCTTCTGAAGTGGATTCATTTGGCGAGTCTACAATGGTGTTAGCAGGTGACTGGGGGTCGACAGGAGCAGTGGAGAGGTGTAATGGTGGTGTAACAGCATGTTGGGAGGCGTGGGGGGTTGAGGCAGCATGATCATCGTTGTCAGTGGTGGCAGTGGTTATAGAAGTTACATGAGCAGTTTCTGGGGCAGGAGACAGGTCTGCAGGTGCGTAAAGTTCACCACGTTGGGAGGATTAGGGATGTCGGCTGAAGGTGTGGAGTCCGGGTAATTGAAGGCAGGCATGTTGTTCAGACAGAATAGTTCGCTAATAGTGGTGTTGGGAAAATGCCGTTTGTTGCATTTAAGGTGTGCATACACCATGCAGTACAGCACCCTGGAGGGGGGCACCGTCGGGGAGTGGAGAGAGGGAGTTGCTGGGCGAAGGTGTCAGTGGAAGGAGCACGGCATCTGACCTAGTAGCACAAACTAGTCGGGGCCAACCATACCCCCCGCACCCCTCATATTTTATCTAGCCTTTTTTAAAACACACAACGTTTTGTTAAACTGTATGGGGTTTTTCCATCATGACAACTCTATTCCCCAAACCAATGTTTCCATATCCTTCCTGAATCTGAATTTATCCCAAATTAAAGCCATTGCTGGAGTCCTGTCAATTAGATTTTTTAGCATCTTTTACATCCCCTTTTTTATTCCTGTTTTCCATTTATACCCTCAATATACCCCCTTTTTCGCCTTTCTAGAGAGTGCAGATTCGGGCCCTCAGTCTATCCTCATGGGAAGATTTTTATACATGGAATCCTTAGTCATCCCCTTTGTTTGTTTATATGTATGGTTATTGCCTGCCAATATTTAGAACTTTTCATTTATCTAATTTTAAAATGCATCTGCCATTATCCGACCACTGATCAGTCTATTCAAATCTTCCGGGGGGTTAATGTCCTCATTTGAATAAGGACGGCCTTTTTGGTGTCATCGGCAAACTTGCTTATGTCGCTATTTTTCCCTCCTCTATGTCTTTTTTAGATTTGGGAAAAAAGGGGCCCAAAAGCCCCGTGGAACACCATTTGGGCATTCCCCCACCTGTTTTTTCCCCCCCTTTATGCAAACTCTCTGCCCCCATTTGTAACCATGCCTCTACCAGGAAAAAATTTTTCCTCCTATTCCGGGCCAATTTTCCCTCAAAGTCTCTGATGGGGGACTCTATAAAACCTTATGAAGTCCATATACACAATATCATATTCATTACCATGATCTCATCCTCAAATACCTTAGTGAAAAAGTTATTAAATTTGTAAGGCAGGAACCCCCTTTTTGAAAAACCCGTGCTGAGATTCGTTGATTAATTTATGCTTTTCAAGATGGCTACAAATTTTGGGCAATTATTGATTCCAAAAATTTTCCCACTATGGAGGTTAGGCTTATTTCTATAGTTCGAAGCTGAGGACCTGTCACCTGCTTTGAAAATGGTATTCATTTGAAATTTTTCCCCTTTTGGCACCATGCCAGTTTGCAGTGATATTTTAAAAGTTAGCCATAGGTTTGCTAAGCTCCTTTTTCTTTCCTTTAAAAACCCTTGCATACAGTTCAGGGGCCGGGTTTGTTGGTTTTTAATTTATCTTTTGCCTAAGGACCATGTCCGGACCCAAATGTATGTTTTATCGCCCTTTTCTCATAATTTATTATTTTAATTCGCTAGTATCTTCCTTTTAAAAACTGAGGGGAAGAAGGGTTTTAAAATTCTACATTTCCTTATCACTGACGGTGAGCTGACCTGAAACTTTTGGGCCCTTGCCCCCAACTTACTTTTATACCTAAAAAAACCCTTTTGGGGGTTTTTTCGATTCTCTTGCAATTTTAACCTCATAGTCTTTTTGCTTTTTTATTTTTTTTATTTCCCTCTTTAACTGAATATATTGATTACCTAATTGCCCCCCCCCTTTTGATTCGCCTTTTATGCCTCTTTTTACCAATGGATGTTTTAATCTATTGTTCATCCATTTGGATATTTTTTTTGATCTGATTTCCTATTAGGAACATGTTGTCTGGAGTAGAACTATTCTCTGGAAAACGTCAATTGACAATCACCACCTACCTGACCCACTGTCAGGTCATTCCATTCAGCCCACTCAAGAATTTTTTAGTCCTATGAAATCAGCCAGACCGAAGTCAGGGAAGAACTTGATTGCCATTATTAGGGTAATTCCATAATATTAAAACTGAGGATTTGTGATCACTTTTCCCCCCAAACTCATCAAACCCCAAGATTATTAATTGGATTCCCTGTAAGAACCAAGTCTAGCAGGTTATTTCCCCAGTTGGTTTGTCACCCTGTTTCAAAAAAAAATCCTGAAATCAAGAAAGTACTTTACTTAAATTTCCTGTCAAATTGCTCCCGTTTTTTCTAAAGTTAAATCTCCCATTAGCACAACATTTTCATATGTAGTGCCTTCAATTTCATCCCATGAAGTTTACTGCACTCCCCATCAAGATTTGGGGGCCTGTAAATCACCCAAGATAAGTTTTTCACGGCCCTCAAAAACTGTAACCAAACAGATTCAGTGGCTGACGCTTCAATTTTTTATCGTCTCCAAAAAATTTAAATTTTTCTCTGAATCATCGTCTCCACCACACCTTCCTTGAATTTTACATTCAAAACAACTCTCTATCTTTCAGATTGAGCCAGGTCTCTGTTATAGCAAAAAATCTGTTTCCTGCACTTAATTAATCTTAACTTATCTTCTTTTTCTTACCCCTGGCAGGGTATATATAGGCGCAGAGTGGGGGTAAACAGTGGGAGAAATAGTAGTGATATAATTGTGTATAATATAATAGGGGGGACAATCAACTTGCACATGAGTAAAAAGGGGATAAAAGCAATTACTTGGGGAGTATAAAAATGGTTAACAAATATTTATGTTGGAGGGTTTAATAGAAGGCCTGTAGCAGGGTTTCCCCATCCGGGCTTGTGATATTTGCAGGGAGACTGTGATGGCAGGGTTACGTTTTCAGGAGGGTTTAAAACTTGAGATGGGGGCGTTTGTTTTGTTTTTGGTTAGAAACAGCATAAATGCAGATTCAAAACACTTGCGTCTGCGGAAATTTTTTTCTTTTATTGCTAATCGGGCGTCTTTGAATTTCATGAGATGAGGTGAAATTTCGGTGTTTTACGCAGGCGTTGTTCAGGTTATCTTTCCTACATGCATTAATTGTGGTGGCCCCCTACACAATTACTGTCTTTTTTTGTTTTTATCGTTTTCATTCCCCAAAAAATCTCTTTTCCCCACCATATCGTGAATTAAACCCCCCGGCTGAATTTTTGACTCACTCCCCAGGGTTCAAACCCCCCTTTCCCCGGGTTTTTTTCCTTTTTATTAAGACGTGAGTTACGTAAGTACATACGCCGTTATTTACTGTAGTTTGCCCCGGGTTTTTTACTGTAGTTTGTACTCCCGTTTTACTGTGTTTGTACGGGGTTTTATTAGTTTTACTGCCGTTATTTATGGTTTTTGCCGTTATTTCGGTTTTACGCCGTTTTTTCTGTAGTTTTTTTTACGTTTTTTTACTGTATTTTGTGCCGTTTTTTATGTTTTTGTCTCCGTTTTCTGGTTTGTACTCCCGTTATTTCTTGGTTTTTCTGCCGTTATTTCTGGGGTTTTTTTGTCCCGTTTTTTACTTAGTTTGTACTGCCGTTTTTTACTTAGTTTGTCCCCTTTTATTTACTGTAGTTTGTACGATTTTTAAATGTTTTTGTACTGACGTTATTTCTGTTTTTGTACTGCCGTTATTTACTGTAGTTTTTGCCGTTATTTACTGTATTTTGTACTGCCGTTATTTATATTTTGTCTCCGTTATTTACTTAGTTTGTACTCCGTTATTTACTTTAGTTTTTTAGCCGTTATTTACTTTTTTTGTTGGTTATTTACGGGGTTTTGTATGCCTTTTTACTGGGTTGTACTGCCGTTTTTACTTAGTTTGTATTTGGGGTTTATTTACTGGTTTGTCTGCCGTTTTTACTGTGTTTTAACCCTTTATTTACGTTTGTACCCCGTTTTTACTTTTTACCCCGTTTTTCGGGTTTTTGTACTCCCTTATTCTGTTTTTTGTACCCCGTTATTTACTGTAGTTTGTACGCCGTTATTTACTTGTTTGTACTCCCTTTTTTTTACGGGTTTGTCTGCCGTTATTTACTGTTTTTGTATGCCTTATTTACTGTAGTTTGTACCGTTTTTCTGTAGTTTGTCTGCCGTTATTTACTGTAGTTTGTACTGGTTTTTTACTATATTTGTGGTTTTATTTGGGTTTTTTCCCGTTTTTACTTAGTTTGTACTCCATTTACTGTAGTTTATACTGGGGTTTATTTACTGGTTTGTCTCCGTTATTTACTGATTTTCCCGCCGTTTTTATGAGTTTTTCCGCCGTTTTTTGTAGTTTTTTGGTTTATTTACTGTAGTTTGTACCCCGTTATTCTATGTTTTTTTGCCGTTTTTACTGTGTTTGTACTGCCGTTATTTACTGTGTTTGTACTGCCGTTATTTACGTAGTTTGTACTGTTTATTCTCTAAGATTATTGATTTTGAAGGGAGCCCAAATTTAGCTAACCATTGTTAAAGCAACAATATTTCTTTTTTTTTTCAGGTACTGGTGATCAGCACAACACGTACATGTGAGTAAATCAAAGATCAATGAAATTGAAGTTGAATATGTATATATGTATGGTTGTTGAACTATGTATACTTTGTATGTAGGAAAAAAAGGCCCTAC
>WNWK01041574.1:0-16388 GCA_009830355.1 Cherax destructor | reverse complement strand
TAGGTTTTGTATGCCCCCTTTTGGGTTGAACGCTTCCCAAAAAATGTAATCATAATAATTGGCTGGAGTGTTACTGTATTAAGGGTTTCCTTTCAAGGCAGGGAAATTGCAGACCTGGAGAATATACAGAGAATTTTCACTGCACGTATAAGTACAATAAAGAACCTAAATTACTGGAAAGGGTTTTGAAGTCCCTTGACTTATTTTCCCTTTGGGAACGCAGGCGAGAAAGATACATGATAATATACTCCTAAAAAAACCTAGGGGGACTAGTCCCAAATCTGCACACGGATATCCTCCCAATGAAAGAAAAGATCGCAGGGGGTGCAACTTTCCCCTCTCCCCAAAAAAAGGGGGTCCCCAAATAAAAAAAGCTAAAAAAAAACAACATTTTTTTAAAAAGTGCCCCCGGGGTTTCCCCAAAAGGCCGGGTTAGCTCCTGTCTGTCCCAACTACGGGGCCACTACGACAAGGTCCGGGATGCCGAAAGACAAACAGAATGCAGATGTTATATATACAGATTTTGCAAAAGCCTTTGACAAGTGTGACCATGGTGAATAGCAAACAAAATGCGTGATAAAGGAATAACAGGAAAAGTTGGTAGATGGATCTAAAATTTCCTAACAAGAAGAACAAAAAGAGTGGTAGTCAACAGAGTAAAGTCGGGAGGCGGCTACAAAAAAAAGCTCTGTTCCACAAGGCACAGTATTTCCCCTCCCATCTTGTTCCTCATCCTCATATGGGACATAGACGGGGATATAACCCAAGTGCCGTGTCTTCCTTTGCAGATGACCCCCAATTGCATGACAGTGTCCACCATTGAAGACACTGCAAGACTCCAAGCAGACATCAACCAAATTTTTAAATGGACTGCAGAAAACAATATGAAATTCAATGATGAGAAATTTTTACTCAGAGGGGGAAAAAACGTGAAAAAATTTAAAAATGTCATCGGAGTAAAAAACAAATTCCAACCACACAATAGAGCAAAAAACCAATTTTTAAAGACCTGGGAGGATCATGTCAGAGGATCTCACCTTCAAGGACCATAACACCGAGCAATGGGAAACTGCTAAAAAAAATGACAGAAGGGGATAATGAGAACCTTCAAAAGGGGGGGATACCAAGCCCATGTTACATTTTTCAGGTCGTTTTTGTTCTATTTTAGGCGGGAATATTGTCAAATAACTGCCCCTTTTCAAGGCAGGTGAAATTGCTGACCTAGAAAATGTGCAGAGAACCAAACCATACCACGGGTGGGGTTCAAACCCCGCGGGTTTGTTTGAATCGTGTCATCGATTTGGGAGTCGTGCAGAGAACCTTCAAGCACGCATAACTGCGATAAACCACCTCAATTTCTGGGAACGCTTTGGGTTTCCCAAATCTGTACTCCCTAGAACGCAGGCGAGAGAGATACATTATTCTTGGCTATCCCAAATCTACAAAGGTTCTTAATAAAAGGGGAAAGGGGCTTGGTATTACTAGTATCAGTGATAGGATTTAGATTAACACTGTTTTTGGTATTAGAATGTTAAAAAATTTTAACCCCGACACTGTCACAATGAATCTTTCTAAATGTCTAGAAGTAAATACTCACAATCTAAATGGATTGTGAAAAAATGTAATTTCATTAAGTTTTACAACCTGCATGAATTGTATCAATGTGGGAAAATGTGTTCATTTAATATCACATACCTGCAAGCCCCTCCCAAAAACTCATTCTAGTAATCCCTTCCTTAAATCACTTGTTAAAGCAACTGCTCAAGAAAAAATTTTTTCCCCCCTAGCTGGTAGTAAAAAGTTATCCAAGTTATATACACTGATGGATCTAAACAGGAGTCTTTTGGCAGGGCTGGGGGCTGCTCTTGTTGCCACCTCTCTAAATTAAGAACAAAAAAAATCTGTTGAACTAGGCATAAAATTAAAAATTTTGGGGCCCACACTGCAAACTGAATTGTTTGCAATCCTAATGGGGACTAAACAAATTTGGGCACTGAGCTTGACTCTGTCATCATTATTGATTCTATGTCACTGAAGGCTCTTGATTTATAAATGATTTAACAAAATGCTCATTGGAGAAGCCGGTTTTTAGGGTACTAAAAAACCGGGACAAAGGAATTAATTTACAATTGTATGGACCCCCTCCCCATTGGATTACTCCTTCATGATAAAGTTGATATGTTAGCCAAGAAGAGTACCCAAAAAGGGGAATGTAGAATATAATTTTTGGGATATCTGTGTCTAGCATTAGAATAATATTAGGGGGAAAAAATAAATAATGAAAATGATTGCTATAGGAATGCAGTTAGAAGCCTGAGTAGATCTATAACCCACTATGATAACATGAACATAGATAAGATGTTTATGGAGCATCTTGAATGTGAACAGACTGACTGATGTTGAGTGGCCAGGCTTAGGCTTGGCTACAAGTACCCTGGCATTTTGGGGGCACACAGATGATGATCAAACTAAATAAAAATTATGTGATCAGGCATATGGCCCTGTCTTGAACACTATGTGCTTAATTGTCCACTTATTGAGGAATATAGGGGATAGACAGTATAATAACCAAAGGACATGTCAAGATATATTATTAATGAAAATAAGATACTATTATATTAAGCAAATTTCCTAAATTTGCTTGTAAACAGAAAGTCAACTGAGATATAAATCCAAATGTACAATTTTTAAACCCCTTTTTGGGGCCTAGCCCTAGGCCTTTTGTGTATCCATATTCTTTTGGGTTTTAAAATAATGTTTTTTATTTTTTTAAATCCCCAAATAGGAGGTCCCCAAAAAACTAGCCATTTGTGGCAAAATTAAAAAACTGTCTTCAAGCAGGCCCCCAAAGTCGGTCCCTACCAGCCAGGCTGTGGTTGGACTTTGGGACTGCGTGGGCCAGAAAGGCCAGCCTGGTTGAAAAGGTCGGATCCAACATGAGGCCTGGTCACAGACCCGGGCCGCAGGGCGTTGCCCCCTGGAACTTCTCCAGGTATACTCCAGGAAACAATAAAATGGGTATCTGGGTGTAGTAAAATGGTGTGGGACACTGACCTAATTTGACAAAAATGCTCAGCATAACAAGCGGCTTTCATATTGAAAGTATGTCATTGATGTCACGGGCCTGTATCCCTTTTGAAATGTACTTGTAGTAAATAAATATATTATTTATTTACCACAACTGTTTTTTGTTTGTCCTCCATAGCATCCAGACCATGGCATAGTGGTCCAGTAGATGGGACAGGCAGGAGCGCCCTGCTCAAAAACCCATCTACCCTGGGTTGTGTAACTGATGGGTATCTAAGGGGTGGGGATCCTGTTTTTAAAACCCCTTTTAAAATTTTTTTATGATGGGGGGTTTTTCCAGCTCTTTTTTCCGCTCTGCGGATAATTCTTTAACGGTTTTAGGGGGGAAACCGGTTACTGAACTTAGTAGAGGGTGGGGGCGTTCCGCTCTGCTGGGGCTTAGCAAGGTGGGCCAACTGATCTAATTGGAAACTTATAGTTCCTGTTTCTATTTACAAAAAAGGGAAATTTTTCCCTTTTTTTCATCGCCCAGCTTTGGGTAATATATTTTCCCCCTTTAAAACCCATTCTCTTTGCTGACTATCGACTTATATCCCCCCCTAATCTTGTGTCACTCAACACTATTGTTAACGAAAACTGAAAAAAATCGACCTGAATGACTGCTAATAGACTTAAAACTTTAAAATTAATTTGGAAAAAAAACCCTTTTACATTCGTTTGGGAAAAAGAGTAAGGTTAAAACAGGGGCCCTTTAAAATTTTTTGGCGTTTTTTAAAACCCCATCCTCCCTTTTAAAATTTTGGCTTAAAACAATAATTTAGGGAAAAATTTGGGGCCTTTTTTTTGGGGCCCGCCTTGGGCAGCAACCTGAAATTTAACACCATATCCACAAAAAAACAAAAAAAATATCCAAAACAGGGGGATCCTCTCCCCAAAAAACGATACATACCACAATCAGCCCTACTCACACATACTATTCCTTATCTATCCCCACCCACATATGCTATTTGTGCTTGGGGATCAAAAGCAGAACTCGCCAAAACCATACTAAGCAAATTTCCTAAATTTGCTTGTAAAAGATAAGTGAACTGTAGATATAAACCAAATTAATT
The DNA here is from genome assembly GCA_009830355.1 of Cherax destructor. Taxonomy (NCBI): domain Eukaryota; kingdom Metazoa; phylum Arthropoda; class Malacostraca; order Decapoda; family Parastacidae; genus Cherax; species Cherax destructor. The sequence continues at coordinate 12,249 of WNWK01041574.1, read as the reverse complement.
TCCATGAACCTGCCTATCTGTGCTCATGATAATGCAGCACAGATGGGCATGTTTGTGGAGCAACTTGCAATGTGAACAGACTGACTGATGTTGTAGTGGCCAGGCTTAGGCTTGGCTACAAGTCTTTGACAGTTTGGGAGACAGATGATGATCAAACTAAATGCAAATTATGTGATCAGGCACTATGTGCTTAATTGTGCACTTATTGAGGAATATAGAGATAGACAGTATAATAACCTATGTGACATGTCAAGATATCTTATTCATGAAATAAGATACCAAATTTTAATAAGCAAATTTCCAAATTTGTTTGTAACAGATAACTGAAATGTAGATATAAACCCAAATGTAAAAAATTGTTAACCCCCTTTTGGGGGCCCAGTGCCAGGGGCCTTTTTTGTATCCATAATCTTTTCGCTACCTTCCCAGGATGGATATGGGGTGCAAATAAACTAGCCACTTGGGGGGCAAAAACTAAAAAAAAACTACCCCCTTCCCCCCCTTCAAAGACCTAAACCTACTCACCGTACAGAACATTCACACCTACTATTGTGCAACCTACATTTACAGAACCATAAATTCTAATATTTACCCTGAATTAAAGCACTTTTTTGATAGTTGCAACAGGACACAGACACAATACCAAACACAAAATTCTATGACATTTCCTGTGTCCTGCAAACCTCTACAAAAAATTTGATGTACATAAAAGGGCCTAAAATCTGGAACTTCCTCCTGAAAACTAGAACCGCAGACTCAACCACCATTTTCAAAACTACCGTTAAAAAACAAACATCTCTCTAACACACCCCATCAGCTAACCAAATGAAAACCACCTAACTTTTTTTTTTTTTTTTATCATGAACACATCCAAAACAATATATTCTTTCCCGTTATCTGTAATTTTCCCCAATTTACACTTACATCCACCCAAAAAGACTGAAACATAAAATTCCTAATATAGCTATTGCCTATTAAATCTTTAGTTAGTCCTATGTTTGACTAAGATACTCTTCCAGTATATGAGCTTTAATAGAAACAGTGTATCATGCCATGACAAATCCAATCCCATCACTAAATCTACCATTTGTAATATTATTATATGATTTGTACTACCTAACTATTTTAAATTTAATTGTGTATGTACCTAATTATGTATGTATCAATAATATATGTTCAAATGTACTGCTCCATAACCTATATCAATATAGAGTAAGAATTAGTATTAGTCTGCCCGAAATGCCTAGGCATGTTAGTAGCCTTCTTTGTAATTAATATTTTTCAACATGTAAACCACACATTGTAAGCTTTACAAATTAATAAACATTTTGATTTTAATTTTAGGTTAGGTAAGGTTCGTCAGGAAACAGGACAAATGTTTCCTGACGCGATTTTGATTTACATCAGGAAGTTAAACTCGATACTGCGTAAGCTGTCAGTGGCCCTCATAAACCAAACAAACAAACAACAAACCGGTTTCATAAGTTTTTATCGTAAATAAGTAAGTTTATTCAGGTATACACAAATACAGTTACATAGATTATCATACATAGCAGCATATATGTAGAGAACCTAGGATAACCCAAAAAAGTCAGACAGTGACTTATTTCCATTGGGGTAGTTTGGCTTGGGGCCAAAACCCTTTTCGTTGATTGTTCAACCAGGCTTTTGGGGTTGACAGCCCGATGATGACCCATTTTCCATCACAACCTGGTTGACCCGGGAACCGTTATGGAGGAAGTGATCCAGTTTCCTTTGAAAGCTTTTTTTCACTTGTTCAGGCAGTGTTTCTGACATCTGCTGATAGCAGTTTTAAAGTCTTGGCACACAGATGTTGACACATTGCTTTCTTATTGTGCTTTTTGGCTCCCTTGCTTCACACAGGGTACTTTTTACATTTTCCCTTTTCTCGTCCTCCAGTATATTGGTATGTTAGTGTAGATGTGGGACTAGGCTCTCAGGTATCTTCCTTGCATGGTATTTTTTATTGGGTATCTCTTGCTCCCGAGAGTTCATTCCCCAAAAAAAATTCATATATTTCGTAGTTTAAATATTTTATCGGCTTTTTCAGGGAGTAAACTACAGGGGCCCCCCGGAAAGAATACCCCCAAATCGGAAAATGTAATTTTAAAATTTTTAAGTTCTTTTTAAGGGATTTTTTGGGGGGGGGAAATAATTTAAACCCACGGAAATTTTTCCTTAAGGGAGTAAAATTTCTCGGAATGGCACTTGAGCAGACTTCAGAGGAAGTTTTCCAAACTCGGGGGTCCACTGTATCTCTATTTTTTTTCCCTCTTGGGTCCTCCATTTTTCACTGATTTAACATGCATACATAAAGATGCATATACATATACAGTGGAACCTCTGGTCCAAAACGCTCTGAACATGAACAAGTTGGTTCATGACCAAAAAATTTTTCCAAATTTTTGCATCTGGTCACGAACACGGGAATCGGGTGCCGAAAACACAGCTGCGCAAATTTTCACATTCTGCGGGCCCTTTTTTTTACACGCCCCCAAATTTTTCCCCCCTTCCTGTTGTTTGTGACCCCTCGCCTGTAGTTGGTCTCGGTCAGACGTGCATTCATTCACTGTGAACTCCTTGTGTTGTATTTGTTTTTTTAATTAATTTTGCAATTAACCATGGCCTCTAAACAAGGAAGGTGGTAATGGGGGGAAAAAGAAGGGTTTGAAAAAATTAAATAAAGGAAAAAGAAAAGGTGAGCGTGGTGTGCGTGTTACATCTTGTGTGGAGTTCAAGAAGCTGAAGTCTACGATTCGACTATTCTGAAGCAGAGAGGGCTATTAAAGCAGCTAATGTTGAAAGGGGGAAATTCGATCTTAACCAAGCGAGGCCTCAAGTGCTGGAAGGGGGGGAAACTGTTTCTAGTGTGGTTTAACGAGAGGCAACTTGCATGATAGGGAAGGGGAAAAGCGAAAAAACCAGGAAATCACAGGAGTTCGGAGTTGTCCTAGAGTGCAGAAAGGAAAAATTTAAACCAGTAGAGGATGGTTTGTAAAGTTTCTTAAGGGGTCTCATTCATAGTGTGGAAAGGCATGGAGCGGCTGCTGTTCTGATGCTTCTGCGGGGGAAGTGTTCGAAAAGATTTCACTGAATTCGTAAAGGGGAAGGATACCCCCCCTGCAACAAGTGTTTCCGTTACGAGCCCGGGTTGTTTAAAAAAGATGTGCGAACCGGGGAAAAAAAACCCCAGTCATCTACCAGTTCGAGAATCCTTGTGTGTTCAAGCAGCACAATGTAAACAAGGGCCCGAGTGCCCAGATGTGGAGGGGAAATATAATTTCGGGGGTTTTTTTTAGAATGGCTGACAGTTTTTGTTCCTGCTGCTAGGAAATATCTTGCTGACAATCTTTTTTCCTGAAAAGGGGCCTTTTTTTAGGACAGTGCACCCCACCCCCCAAGTTTAGTTGACGATATGGACATTGAGTACGACTTCATTAAAGGCGCTCCTCCCCCAACACGACTCCTCTTCTCAGCCCATGAACCAGCAAGTGATCTCCAACTTCAAAAAGCTGTACACTAAGGGACCCTTTACCAAGTGTTTTTAAAGTGACCGAGGGGATGCCTTTGGCGCTGAAGGAGTTCTGGAAGAAACCCTTTCAACATTTTATTGGGATCAGCCTCATCGACAAAACCTGGGAAGGCATCACGACGGACCGTTCAGCGTGATGTGCCTTTGGGGAGATCTCAAAGGATTTGAGACCCCTGTTTGGGGGGATCGTGTCCATGGGGGCATGGGTCTTGTAGCGACAGTGAAAACATCGAGGAACTGGTTGATCACGGGAGGAACAAACGGATGAACTCACCGAACTCCAGAATGGCAATAAGGTCCCTATGAGGAGCAGTCATGGAGGAAAAAGAAAGGGAGGAGATTAAAAGTGATGTGAAAAAAGCTGTCTAAAAAAATGGAATGAGTGCCAGGATTTCTTTGAAAGAACCACCCCAACAAAACTGTTACGAACAGTGCTGAACATGATGAACGATAACATCCCTTTTTTCCGTAAATTTTTGATCGAAGGAAGACAACCTCATTAGATCGGTTTATGGTAAGTTTTCCACCAGTAAACAGAGAAAACACCTGTAGGAGAACATCCCCCATTGGGGGGTGGACTCTCCTCAAAACAGTAACCTCCCCCTTATCTTCCTCCTCATTTCCCTTTCCCCCAGAAGTCACTCATGCAAGGTTAGTTTTCTTTTTTGTTTGGGACGTTTTTCCGTTATTTTTTTTTTTTCATTAAACTGTGCATTTTTTTTAAAATTTAAGGTTTTTTCAAACTTTTTTTAAAGTTTTAAGCACAAAAAAAAATAATAAAAGTTTAAAAAAACCCTTAATTATACAAAATAATGCACAGTTTAATAGAAAAAACTTAAATGACAGAGAAAAACGTCCAAACAAACAAAGTTTTAAGCCAAAAAAAATAATCAAAACTTTTTTTAAAGGAATGGTTTGTGGGGGTCTAAAACGACTGGGCAATGTTAGTTTTCTCTGTTGTTAAAGGGTTTTTCCCAGTCTTATTAAAAGGTTTTTACATTTAGTTTATTTACACGGGCATTCTATATTATAATTAGCTTTTTTTGTGTTTAAAAAATTTTAAAAAAAAAACAATTTTTAAATACAGTTTGTGGGGGGAACGGTTAACGTTTTTACTACAATCCAAGGGGAAATTAGGTTCGGTCATGGCCAAACGGGGTGCACCAGAGTTTTGGAACAATTATGGTTGTGACCAAGGGTTTCCCGTACTGTATATCAAATAATATTAAGTTTCCAAGGTGTTTTAAACCCTTTTATTCAGTATAATGACATTTCTCATTAATTAAAATTTAAAACCCATGGATTTTGGGACCGTATCTCCATTAAGAAAAAGCATTGAGTTTTGCCTTTTTTACCCCAACTTACCCCACTGTTAAGATAAGATTTGTTTTGGGTTTTAACCTGGAGGGGTTTCCACTTTTATAACCCAAGAAAGTATCATCATTGAGGAATCTGTCTATCTTATTTCCATTGGGGGCCTTTATTCTTTTCCCCCCGAATGCAACCCACAGTAATTGACTAACACCCCCGGGACCCTACTTAGGGAAACAGGGACAGCAGGTGTGAAAACATGCACAATGTTTCCCCTACGGGCACTAAGTGTGTGAGGGGATAATTTCCAACCGACCACAGGGGCCTTCTAGATGATAACCTGGACATCTCTTATTGCATTGATTTCAAATTTTCAAAACCCCCAAAATTTTTTAATGTACATGATGAGTCTCAGGCAGTTAACCTTTTTTTGGATGGCTTTGGGGCTAATTTTTTTCTGGGGATGAAATTTAGTTATTCTGAACACTAAAAACTTGGTTATCCTGTACTAATTTGACAAACTTCATTCTTCTAAAAAGAAATGAGCTGGGGATTGTTATTGAAGAGTAACACTGGAGGATTTTAAGTCTTTTAACATGAGTAATCCCTTAGTTATTTACAAACTTTTTGCTTTAATTTGTGATAATTTATAATAAAACTGACTTGTAAATGTACATATGTTTTATATTATTTCCAGTGCTGTATATTAATTTATATGAAGAATATATCATTGATATAGTTGGAACATTTATAGATTTATGTTCATTAGTATTATTTATTTTATGAGTTACCAAAAAAGAAGTGCTTTAGTTATAAGTTTTAAAAAAGTTTTATACAGATTAACACGTTCTGTTTGCTTACGGGGTTCTAACTACTCTTGAAATTTTCCCACTATAACAGCAGAACTTTGTAAAATTTTTGAAGCTGAAATGGGGGTTACTCAACAGAACAAACTGAAGCTTTATTGCTGTTTTTTTTATTCATCTTTGTGCTATATTTATAAAGGGACTATTGCAGATACTGTTAGTGTTAAGAATGATTTAGAAAGCTGTAAAAAGAGTGGGGATAGATGAATTACATCATGAGAGCAAACTGAGCTGCCCTCAAAATTTGTCTCTTCTATATTACCCCTAGCCCTGAATTGTAGCCATCATCTACTTCATCGACAAGCAAAACAATAAACAACAGCGAACAGCCTCTCCAGTGCCCTAATACCTTTTGTCTGTCCACCTGTCTGATGGCCCTACATTTAGCAAACAACTAAGATTTCCAATGCATCAGTTTGCTTTATCAATAACCCCAAATTCCGATGTTCTTCCCCCAACATTCTGGCTTTTCCCCATTCTCCTCCATGTCTTAACTTTCTGATATGCAGCACAGTATGACCCTTAGGTTTAGTGGTTTTCATGAATGTATTCAGATATTTAGGAGTGGACTTGTTCGGATGGGTCTATGAAAGCGAGGTGAGCTATAGAATTTGAAAGGGAAAAAGGGGGGAGGTGCATTAAGGTATCTGTGGAGACAAAAAACATTATCCATGGAAGCAAAAAGGGAATTTTGAAATATAGTGATACCAACACACTTATATGGGTGTGAAGTATGGGTTGTGAATGTTGCAGCAGGCATGTGTGAGCGTGTTAGTTAGGAATGAACGGAGGCAAATGTTTTTGTGACAACTTGCTGTTTGAGTGTGAGCAAGGTAACATTTATGAAGGGATTCAGGGAAACCGGTGAGCCTGGAGGTAGGAAGTACAGTGCTTGCACTCTGAAGGAGGGGTGGGGATATTTGCAATTTGGAGGGGCATCTGAAGTGTAGTATCAGAGTGCCACTGGCAAGACAGTGATAGTGTGAGTGATGTTGAAAGTGTTTCCTCTTTTTTTTTTTTTTTTTTGAGTCACCCTGCCTTGGTGGAAGACAGCCAGTGTGTTAAAAAAAAATTATAATACAGTGGTCTTTTGAGTTATGATATTAATCCATTCCAGAAGATGTATCATATATCAACACTATCATAACTCAAACCCCAAAGTACATGGATTTGGGTAATTCATTCCAAGACCTCAAAAAACCCTTTTACTGTACCTTGGACTAAAAGGGTTTGGGGGTGTGATGGTGGGGGAGAAGGTGGAGGAGGTTATTGGTTGGAAGGAAAGCTCCTTCCAACTGCTGCCTCTTGAATAAACTGTCCCGTCAGTTGTTTCTTGCTTGCTTCTGTGGTTCTTTAAAAAAAGATAAACTTTTTCAAAAGCACAGGAAGAGAGTTCAGTTTTTTAATGTCTAGGTACTGTCTTATGATTCTTTTTACAGCTTCCCAATGAGTAAACAACTCCTAATTTCTGAGCTGATAACCTTTGGGTTTTGTTCCTCTGCCTCTTCCACCCTGCCCTTCTCATCCATCTTGGTAAGCAAAAGATGGTGTGATAAAATCAAATGCAGTTATGAAGGGTAAATAATCCAGGTTGGTGAGGGAATAAAATGGTAGCCTCAAACTAAAAGAAAATAATAAACTGTAGTACAAGCTCTGCTATTGGCTGGGGTGCTACCATGAGACAATCAGTCCCATTGTTGATTGGGTGCTAAGCCATCCTCCTACACCCTTCAATTGGTTCAGATGTCCCAAAAAGGGAAGCTACCGCATTCCCGATTGGCTAAGACCCAACCACACATGAACGACGCTTCTATTGGCTCAGATGCTACCCAAGTCTGGCTAACCAGTTTCTCAGAATCCCTTCATAAAATTTATTTTAACCACAATTTCTATCTTTTCCACAAACTATACACTCATACATTCCACTTTTTGCCTCCATGGATATTATTTTTTGTCTCTACAGATACCTCAGTGCACCACCCACCTTTTTCCTTCATCAATTTAGGTTTCCCCTTTTTTCATATACCCATCTGCCAATATGTCCCCCCAAATTCTGAACACATTTTTCCTCATCCCCCTCCCTCCAATCTGACATAATTTTTCATTACTTAACTCATTTGATATCTTCATCACCTTACTTTTATTTATGTTCACTTTCAAATTCCTTCCTTTTACACACCCTCCCAACTTGTCCACTAACCTTAACTTTTTTTCAGAATATCTCAAAAGCACAGTATCATCAGCAAAAAGTAACTGTGTCAACTCCCATTTTGTATTTTATTCCCCAATATTTTAATCCCCCCTCTCCCCCAAAACCCAAGCATTTGCTTGTTACAACCCCATCTTAAATATGTTAAACAACCAAATGACATCACAAATCCCTGTCATTTTGCAGAAAAATGCTGGAACATACAATCCCTGGAAGAGGACAGGAACAGAAAAGTGGAACTTGATGTGAGTAAATGTTTCTCGAGCCCAAAATTCTTTCTGCACATAGCACAGTTGTGAGCTTTAGCCACCACTTCTCTCTACACTTCCAATCAAGATATCATGTTGTGCACTAAACAGAGAAAAGGTAAATGTTGCTTTATAGCAGAAAAGAATACAAAGATCAGGTTGTAACTTGTAGGCCAAAAATTTTTATATTGCTACAGTCATGGGAAATGCTAAACTTGTCAAAATAAACAGCACCTTGGGAAAAGGAAACAATCAAGTTTTGTTACAAGGAAGGGAAGGGTAGGTACAATTCCTTGGATCAAGTGCCCTTTTTGGCGTATCACTGTCCCCCTGAAAGGTGTTTATACCAAGGAAAAAAAATTAAAAAAAGAAAGTAATACATAGATTGTTATAGAACCCCCCTTATGTAATGTATTATAGGTGACTACAATGCCAAAAGCAATGGACCCTTTTTGCCAAGTTTTCATAAAAGGGTTTGGGGGAAGAAGAGTCCTTCCTTCTGCTATTGTTGGTTATGGTTAGAGAGAATCTTTTCTTCTTAAGCCATGGGTGTCAAAAAGGTTATGGTTAGGTAAAATTTTCTGTCAAAACCATGTCATAGAATGTATTTTAGAGAGAATCCTCTTTATTAGGGTTTTACCATAGTAGAGATGGTTAGGGTAGAATTTTGTCTTAAACCATGACAGTGGACCCCGTTTTTCGAAAAAACTTCACTCCTGAAGTCTGCTCAAGTGCCTTTGAACGAATTTACCCTTAAGAAAAAAAAGTCACGTAGGTTAGTCTATTTCAGACCCCCAAAATACTTTTCCACAAGCACTTATAATATTATACTTACATAAATGTACGATTTCCGGGGTTTTCGAAAATGGGGTCCCCTTTTCAGGGGCCCTCGGTTTGGGATCTCCAACCAAAATTTTTTTTAAAGGCCGAAGTGCGAAAGGGGTTTTTGGGGGGAAAAGACAACCATGTGACATTATTTCTTTAAAATTCTTGAATGGCCTTTAGCGCATTCTGGAACAATTTTTGGGAAAACCGAGGGACCACTGTACAGAGACCCCCCGGTTACGCATTTTTTCGTTTCAGAATGCTGTTAAGTGCCGTTATGAACAATTTTTTCCCATAAGGAATAATTAAATTTGATTAGTCTTTTTGACCCCAAAAATCACTTTACAAAAGCACTTACAAAAAAAAAACTTACATAAAAGGGCGAGTTTGGAGACTATCTAAAACCCGGGGGGCCACTGTATGTCATAGAAAGGGTTTGGTTTGGAGAGAACTTCCTTCTTAAACCCGAAAGGTATGGTATAACAACAAAAAATAATGACACATGCACAGTTCAAGACATTTATTGAGTAACCGTTTCACCACAAGTGGCTTCTTCAGTCCTAGTACAGAGAGATAATAAAAGAGTATGTATATAGTATAGTGGTAAAAGTCAGGTGGTAAGCCAATAAAGATACCCAAGTATTGCATATGTCTTACCATCCCTCTTATCAATTCCATGGTTCATACCTTTTATAGACCTGTCAGGCAAGTCCATAAAATTAACACTTTGAACACTTTTACTTTTTTCAAATCCCTCCTTCCAATCTGATATCAAACTTTCATTATCTAATTTTTTTACTCATCACCTTGCTCTTAGTATTTTCGTTTATCACCTTGCTCTTTTTTTCCTTATCACCGTCATTTCTAATTTTTTTTTTTATCTAAAGTCAGTACCTGACCAGCCGGGCGGGTTTGTACGCGTTATGTGCAGCCAGCAGTAAAACCTGGTTGTCAGACCCTGATCCACCATGAGGGCCCGGTCTAGCCGGGGCCCTGGGGGCTTGATCCCAAACCCTCTGGTACACTTCCAGGTATACCTCCAAAATTGCTACCAACCTTTGCAGCCTCATCAAATTTCCCAAAAACACTGTTTAGAAAAAGGAACAATGACAACTCTCATTTTTTATTAGATTTTATCTTTTTAAACCCCACCTCTCCCCAACACCCCAGTATTCACTTCTTTTTCAACTCATCTTTTGCTACACAACCATAGTGACATCATGCATCAAAGTCTAAGGCTGATGCTCAATTTCTTTACTGATCTTTTTTTTTTTTGGAATAGTGATTGCATATGAATCTAATTACTATACTGAATGTCAAGTAATGTAAAAAATTTATTTTTAGAACTTATTTGATTGAACATTCCCCAGTTAGTTTTTCTTATTGTCATATACCATGGTATGCTTTTGTCTATTTTTTAAATAATAATAATTTTTTTATTTCTACAAGTACATGTACAAGATATACAGGCCTAGCTGACATCAATGACATACAGGGGACCCCGAATTTCATGAGTCTCAATTTTTGTGAATTTAAATTATTGACAACTTTTTCCAAAATATGCCTCAAGTTTGTGATTTCCTCAAAATTCAGCGGTCGGGAAACGCGCCGACGGACCCCCACCCCGGGCGCGCCCAAAAGGCCCCCACACACCATTCAGAGTCAGTGTAGCATTGTTTCTCGGAGGACAATCACCCCATGCTTCATTCATAATAATCCACCCTTTTTTGTGCTTGCAACTCAAATAAAAAAGGGGCCCCGAAAGCTCCTAGTCCAGCCCTTTGGTAAAGAAGGTGAGAAACAAAATAAATTAAAAAAAAATCAAAAAATATGAAAGTGGAGTGCGGTGGCCGACCTCAGCGGGATGTAGGGGGCCCCATTAAACGATCACTTCCATTGTGGCGAAAAAAAAGGAAATCAAGGAAGCTATTGTTAAAGGGTAAATATGCTCACAAAAAAAAGTTCGCAAAAAATAAAAGATTTGAGAATTTGTTGTTGGTGTGGATAAACCCAAAAAACGTTAGCAGAAGATAGTGTTATAGTTGATAATTTGTGAAAAGGCAAGGCAGTTGCATGAAGATCTCGAAAGAAAAAGCCTGGGCGAGTGCTGATGTTGTGAAATTTAAGGCCCGCAAAGGCTGGTTTGAGAGATTTTAAAAACGTAGTGGCATACACAGTGTGGTAAGGCATGGCGAGGGTGCAAGTTCTGACAAATGTGTGATGTGGGAAAACTAACAGTAAGTAAAACATTACGAGGGAAATTTTCCTTGATTGGTTCATTGAAGTGTTTGGACCTGAGTGTGAAGAAAAACCCCGGGAAAAAAAATTGTCACCAAGTGCCTCCTGGTAATGGACAATGCTCCGCTCATCCTCCAACCGATGACCAAATGGTGGAGGAGTTTGTTTCATCACAGTGAAAATTTTTTTCCCTAATACCACCCCCATCCAGCCCAGGACCAGCAGGGCATTTCAAACTTCAAAAACTCTACACCAAAACAAATCTCAAAAGTGTTTTATGTTACATCAGACACTGAATTGACCCTAAGGGGGGTTCTGGAAAGATCACTTCAATATCCTCAATTATAATCTTATAGATAAGGTTTGGGGGGAGTGACTTCCCCGGACTTTTTAACTCTGCTTGGGAAAATTGTGGCCAAATTGTGTCCTGACAAAGATTTTGAAGGGTTTGAGGCTGACCCGACAACCCCATGCCTGTTGTGGAATCTATTATGGCTTTGGGGGAAATCCATGGGGTTGGGTGGGGTGGGGATGGGAAGAGTTGGTGGAGGACCACAGTGAAGAGCAACCACTGAAGAGCTGCAAGGCTTCATCTGCAACAACAGAGCACAGTTGGGGAAAATTTCTTCACAGGAAAAAGGAAAAAAGATGGAAGAAGGTGCCTTTTTCCATCTTAAGGGGATTTTTGCAATTTGGAGTAGGATGCAAACATTTGTGGAGGAACATCAACCTAACAAAGCTTTGATGTCGGGGCATGTTCATTGACAATGTTTCCTATTTTAGGCAAATTTTAAAGAGACGCCAAAAAAGAGCTCTCTGGAACAATTATTTGAGCAACGGGGGGCCAGTGACTCTCAAGCTGGTCCTAGTGGATTAAAAAAAAAAGAAGGGGAAATAACCCCGATAAGGTCTTGGTACCTAGTCTTTCGGAAGGGGTTTCCTTCCAAAAAAAGTGTAAACCCCCATCCTCTCCCCTCCTGTCTTCCATACACCAACAAG
>WNWK01041573.1:0-16389 GCA_009830355.1 Cherax destructor | reverse complement strand
AAAAAATATATCTTTAAACGCATAAGAGAAAATTTTAGAAAGGACTTAATTTTAAATGAGATCTTGCTGAATGACCAATTTTGCCTATTCGGCACGATATATATATGTATATATACTATATATATATATATATATATATATATCGGTTAAATAACTAACATTCAACAGTACTGAAATAATTCATGCAAAACGTAAGTCAACTAACTTGCGCTGATGAGTAAAACTCTCACGGGAGATTAGGGATTATTTCACTAAACTGAAATCATGGAATTCTGACACTGAATGGTGATCAAGAACTATCACCTTCACATTCATCTAGTTGAACTGTCACGTTCTCTTCTAAATTCATTATGAAGAAATCAATATTTGCGGTTTTTATACAGACGTGATTTGCGAAACTTATGATTATAGATTTTGTTCTGAATTAGTGTAAAAGATTGAGGTTGTTGACGTGTAGTTTGTTAGTGTACAGTCAGTTGCTTGTTTGTTAGACAGTGTACAGTCAGTTGCTTGTTAGTGTACAGTCAGTTGCTTGTAAGTGTACAGTCCGTTCCTTGTTTGTTATCAGTGTTCAGTTAGGGGCTTGTTTGTTAGTGTACAGTCATTTGCTTGCTAGTCAGTGTACATACAGTCAGTTTCTTGTCTGTTAGTCAGTTCCTTGTTTGCTCACACTCTCCTTTGTACATATAAGTTCCTTTCACAGAAGTTCTACCTTCCCCTGACCTTGATTCTCTCCTTCCCGCGTACAGTTTCATCGACCTAAACTATGTGTGTAACCTTTAACCTGCTTTCTTTCGAGGACACCTTCCATAAATATCTGGACTGAGTATGGCTGCCCTACTCAACGTAGGTTTGGTTAACCTTGACCTTGAACGCTCTAAGAGAGACTTATTCACTAACATCATCGTCTGCTATGCTAATAATGCACTATGTAGTTTAGGTCGCTATATCAAGAGTTTCTCTTTGCCAGGGATTTTTTTTTATCAGTTCTGGAGAATTTGGTTGATATATATAGATATGTGACTTAGGTACGTCATTGTAGATTATCGTAGGTTATCGTACGTCGTCGTAAGTCATCGTAGGTCATCGTAGATCATCGTACTAACATGTTTCAACTTCAGGTGTCAACTGTCTAATATACAAACTAAAATACTCAAATCTAATCTAACTTATCTTGTTCCTTAGCTATAATAAGTTCATCTGAAGAATTTAGAGAGTCTGTATATTTACCATGTCAAACTTGAATTTCATGACAACGTATCAAGAGTTGGATTATTTCAGCCGAAATAGCAGTGTCCCCCCTGTGTCAGTTTTCTTATTTAGCTGACCTCGTTTATTCCACTGAAGGCTTTAGTCAGTACCTGCCTGCTTCTATCTGAGGTCCTGTGCAAGCTTTAGTCAGTACCTGCCTGCTTCTATCTGAGGTCCTGTGCAGGCTTTAGTCAGTACCTGCCTGCTTCTACCTGAGGTCCTGTGCAGGCTCTAGTCAGTACCCGCCTGCTTCTATCTGAGGTCCTGTGCAGGCTTTAGTCAGTACCTGCCTGCTTCTACCTGAGGTCCTGTGCAGGCTCTAGTCAGTACCCGCCTGCTTCTATCTGAGGTCCTGTGCAGGCTCTAGTCAGTACCCGCCTGCTTCTACCTGAGGTCCTGTGCAGGCTCTAGTCAGTACCCGCCTGCTTCTACCTGAGGTCCTGTGCAGGCTCTAATCAGTACCTGCCTGCTTCTACCTTATGCATCTTACTCTCTTAGGTATGTTCTAATATATATATATATATATATATATATATATATATATATATATATATATATATATATATGATCACTGGTTTTAATTGTGGTACAGATTATATAAATGGTTTATACTTATAACCTTGGCGTGACCTTCGGTGTTGACCTCGCTTGGCTATCTTTAGAGTCACTCTATTGATAATTTTACGTATGCCAGAATGTTGAGAGATATTTGGAGAGAGAAGCAGAGGTAGTGAAGGTCGGGCGACAGTGGTGGAGGGTACTGGTGCGTCTGGGAGGGGGAAGATGGAGGGGACGAGTGGAAAGAAGCACGAGGAAGAAGAAAATGAAAAGAAAGAAGCAGAAGCGGTCGCCCACGGAGGACTCGGCAAGTGTGTGATAGGGGGGAACTTGCTTCGCGACGGTCCAGGTATTTCTCTGTGTATTCACCATTTCAAGCTTTCTCTTAGTGATCCATGCGCGACTCTGAACCAGTATACACAGTAACTGAAGAGCCATGACACCACCCTAGTGAATTCCATTATCTTAAATTGGCATCTCATGGACTCGTGTGTGTGTGTGTGTGTATACTCATTTCTGGTTGCAGGGGTCGAGACTCAGCTTCATTGACTGTGAGTGAGTGGGGATGAGTCTGTGAGTGAATATAACTAATTCTACCCGGTAATATTTCTTGTCCGGTAATACCACTCGCTAGATCCCCAACAGTTACCTTACCCTGGTTCCCGGTAATTACCTTCTCTATTTTCCTGGTAGCTACCTTCTTCTTCCCGGTAATTACCTTCTGCTTCCCAGTAATTACCTTCTCCTGGCCTCAAGGTAATTACCTTCTTCACCCTCGGGAACGTAACCTTCTTTAATTGAATTTACGACCCCCCACTCGGATCATCTTGGCTCAAAACTTTACGTTCAAGCTGATTTTTTTTCTGATACTCAGCTAAGTAGAGGAGTCGAGGGATACGACAAGCGTTTTCTAGTGAGCGTGAGTACTAGTGCGTGTGTACTAGTACTCACTAGCATGAGAACTAGCGGTCGACTTAACCAAGTCGACCGTAAACAATGTTGACTAAACAGGATGTTCTGGGGGTCAACGCCCCCGCGGCCCAGTCCTTGACCAAGCCTCCGGAAATAATTTTTTTAAAGGATTGGACGAAAAAAAAATCATACCACAAGAGAGAGATATAAGTTTACCTTCCAAAAGTCTGTCATTAACGTAATGGGAGATGGCGAATAAAAAATCACAATACCGTGCCTGGAATCAATCACAACTCACTGATTTCTTCTTTTGTGAGTGGATGAGTGGTGAATAATAGAAGTAGAATAAATATCAGTGAAGGACAGTATTCACAACAATGTCAATTCTAGGAATGAACCATCACTGTGAATGACAACAAGTAAGAGATTCAGTATTCAGTCTTGCGTCTGTAAATGCTGTCTAAGGGTTAACTGTTATGTTTATTGTGCGTCCGTAAATGTTTAAGGGGGTAACTGTTTGTGGTTATCATGCGTCCGTAAATACTATTTAATTGGATAACTGTTGTGTTAATCATGCGTTCATGAATGTTTAAAGGGTAACTATTGTGTTACTCATGCGTTCGTAATTACTATTTAAGGGGTAGTTTGGCAGGTCAGTGACGCCCGGCTGACTCCCAGCAAGTGTCAGGTGTTGATGACTTTCTCACGATGGTGGTTGGTGATGGGGTGACGTTATCTGGAGGAGGACGTCCAGTGAGTACTGGAGTAAGACCAACCACAACCACCATTTAAACAACTACCATCAACACTATCACCAGAACTACCACTACGACTGCCTCCACCACCAATATCATCAACACTACTTCCAACGATATCATCACCTATATCACTACCTCCAGCTAACTCAAGGCCAAGCAATAGAGAAGGGCCATACAATGAGGTTTGTGTTTCTCTCTCTCTCTCTCTCTCTCTCTCTCTCTCTCTCTCTCTCTCTCTCTCTCTCTCTCTCTATCTCTCTATCTCTCTCCCTCTCTCCCCTTCTCTTAAGGGACAGGGAAATGAGTTCAGTAGTATAGAGGGCAAGGCTTGCGTTGTTTGGGTGGGTAATGTTGGGGAAGGGTGGGGAAAATAATTTGAATACAGGGATATTTTTAGACCATATTGGTAGGCGGTGTGTTGGTGGTCAGTGTCCCCCTCCCTCCATCCTCTCCCTAACGTACTCCCGTCCTCACTCCCTATTTTCCTCGATCGCTGGATCACTCCCTCCCTGCTTCCCTCCTTCCTTCACTCCCTCCCTCGCATCTTCCATCTGAGCACTATGATGGTCATCTTCCCCAGGTGTTGGAGATGGCAAGGGATCTTCCCCTTCCCCCACTGGTTTACACATCGATCTTAGAAGCCATCTTACAAGACGCTGTCTTGTCTTATCACAGACATCTCCCAAGACGTTATCTTATCCCAGCTATCTTTCAAGACTCTATCTTATGTCGTGGAAAATAAAGAAAAGACAAATTAAATGATTTATTAAGGAATCGTCTGGCCACGAATAGCTTTTTCAGTCCTAATATGGAGTACCTATAGCAAGCTGGATATATATAGTATATATATATATATATATATATATATATATATATATATATATATATATATATATATATATATATATATATATATATATATATATATATATGTCGTGCCGATTAGGTAACACTTGCGATTTTGGCTTAAATAGCAACGCTCTTCTTGCCATATAAGACAAGCGAAAATTTGTGTATGCAATAATTTCGCAAAAATCATTCTGAACCTAACGAAAAAATATATTTTTTGTGTTTGTTTATTATTAAATTAATGTTAACGTATCTAAAATATATTTAGTTGGGTTAGGCTAAATTAAATTGCGCTTGTTGTAATAAGGTTAGGTAGGTTTTCAAAGTTTCTCTTGGTACAAAATTATAAATTCTTACATTAACATAAATGAAAAAATATATCTTTAAACGTATAAGAGAAAATTTTAGAAAGGACTTAATTTTAAATGAGTTCTTGCTAATTGACCAGTTTTACCTAATCGGCACGACATATATATATGTATATATATATATATATATATATATATATATATATATATATATATATATATATATATATATATATATATATATATATATATATATAAAAGTAGAGAAGGTGGTGCAGTGGTTGAGTTGCAGGTGGGACTGGTGGAGTTACGGATTAGGATAGGGGGACTGTAGTAGTGGTTATTATATATATATATATATATATATATATATATATATATATATATATATATATATATATATATATATATATATATGAAGCTGGATGGGCCACCACCAAAATAACCACTACTACAGTCCCCCTATCCTAATCCGTAACTCCACCAGTCCCACCTGCAACTCAACCACTGCACCACCTTCTCTACTTTTTTAATAATCGCCACCCCGTCATTCAACAATCGCCACCCCGTCATTCAACAATCGTTACCCCGTCATTCTACAACCACTACCCCACAATTCTACAATCACTGTCAACATCATTATGCAACCGTCACCTCTAATCCACACCCAAATATCATGTTCCACAATCATACAGCACACTCCACACCCACGTAGCCCACTCCTCATCCCCCTCTAAGGCACTCGACAGCCACACAGCCTACTCGACAACCACACAGCCCACTCGACAGCCACACAGCCCACAGCCCACTCGACAACCACACAGCCCACTCGACAGCCACACAGCCCACTCGACAACCACACAGCCCACTCGACAGCCACACAGCCCACTCGACAACCACACAGCCCACTCGACAACCACATAGCCCACTCGACAACCACACAGCCCACTCGACAACCACACAGCCCACTCGACAACCACAACGCCCACTCGACAACCACACAGCCCACTCGACAACCACACAGCACACTCGACAACCACACAGCCCACTCGACAACCACACATCCCACTCGACAACCACACAGCACACTCGACAACCACACAGCCCACTCGACAACCACCACACTCGACAACCCACTCGACAACCACACAGCCCACTCGACAACCACACAGCCCACTCGACAACCACACAGCCCACTCGACAACCACACAGCACACTCGACAACCACACAGCCCACTCGACAACCACACAGCCCACTCGACAACCACACAGCCCACTCGACAACCACACAGCCCACTCGACAACCACACAGCACACTCGACAACCACACAGCCCACTCGAAACACCGACTCACAACCACACAGCCCACTCGACAGACACACCACTCGACAACCACACAGCACACTCGACAACCACACAGCCCACTCGACAACCACACATCCCACTCGACAACCACACAGCCCACTCGACAACCACACATCCCACTCGACAACCACACAGCCCACTCGACAACCACACAGCCC
Organism: Cherax destructor; assembly: GCA_009830355.1. Taxonomy (NCBI): domain Eukaryota; kingdom Metazoa; phylum Arthropoda; class Malacostraca; order Decapoda; family Parastacidae; genus Cherax; species Cherax destructor. The sequence goes on along the minus strand of WNWK01041573.1, from coordinate 10,230 downwards.
ACTCGACAACCACACAGCCCACTCGACAACCACACAGCCCACTCGACAACCACACAGCCCACTCGACAGCCACACAGCCCACTCGACAGCCACACAGCCCACTCGACAACCACACAACCTGCTCCACAGGAAAGAGGGGCAACATTTGCCTTAAGGCAGCTTTAAGAATGAAGTTGGTAGGGACGGCCCGCGTGTCAAGGCCATAATTTGGCAGTGTGGACCAGCGATCAATGTTCTTGTTGCCAGGTCATGTTCCTAGCTGACCCCTGCCACTACCACCACCACCACCACCCCTGCAGGTCACTATCTACTCTGCCACCACCACCAACTGCTGGGCACCACCTACCCTGCCACCACCACAACCGCCCCTGCTGGTCACCACCTACCCTGCCACCACCACCACCACCACCCCTGCTGGTCACCACCTACCCTGCCACCACCACCACCCCTGCTGGTCACCCCCCTGATGGTCACCACCTACCCTGCCACCACCACCACCCCTGATGGGCACCACCTACCCTGCCACCACCACCACCCCTGCTGGTCACCACCTACCCTGCCACCACCACCACATCCCCCCTGATGGTCACCACCTACCCTACCACCCCCACAACCCCTACTGATCACCACCTACCCTGCCACCACAACCCCTGATGGTCATCACCTACCCTGCAACCACCATCACCACCCCCTGATAATCACCACCCTGATAATCACCACCCCTGATAATCACCACCCCTGATAATCACCACCCCTACTGGTCACCACCTACCCTGCCACCACCACCACCTACCCTGTCACAACCACCACCCCTACTGGTCACCACCTACCCTTCCACCACCACCACCACTCCCCTGCTTTTCACCACCTACCCTGCCACCACCACCTATGTTGGTTAGCCGCTCTTCTGTCACCATTCCGGCTGCTTTTGATTTTCTTCCTACAACGATTCCACCCTGCCACGACCCCCCAAAGCCACGACCCCCAAAGCCACGACCCCCAAAGCCACGACCCCCAAAGCCACGACCTCCCAAAGCCACGACCCCCAAAGCCACGACCCCCAAAGCCACGACCCCCAAAGCCACGACCCCCAAAGCCACGACCCCCAAAGCCACGACCTCCCAAAGCCACGACCCCCCAAAGCCACGACCCCCCAAAGCCACGACCCCCAAAGCCACGACCCCCATAGCCACGACCCCAAAGCCACGACCCCCAAAGCCACGACCCCCATAGCCACGACCCCCAAAGCCACGACTCCTCCCTGCCACGATCTCCTTGCCACAACTTGTCCCTAGGATAACCCTTCCTTACCACAAGCCAACCACCACTCTCTCCATCACTACAACCACCACCAACAGCTGCTGGTGCAAGATCATGCTTCTGCCTGACCCAAAGCCAAGTCCCTTCAACTCTCCATCACCACCACCACCACCTTCACCACAACTACTACCACAACCACCAACACCACAACCATCACCACCACTATCACCACCACTACCACCACCTTCACCACAACTACTACCGCCACCACCACCAACACCACAACCACCACCACCACCACCATCACCACCACTACCTTCACCACAACTACTACCATCACCTTCACCACAACTTTAACCACCACCACCACCACACCTACCCAACACCACACCCCACCCAACCACCACACCACCTCACACCACCTACACCACAACCACCAACACCACCTACACCACAACCACCAACACCACCATCACCACCACCTTCACTACAAATACTACCACCACCACCACCTTCACAACAAGTACTACCACCACCACCACCTTCACCACAAGTACTAACACCACCACCTTCACCACAACTGCTACCACCACCACCTTCACCACAACTAGTACCACCACCTTCACCACAACTAGTACCACCACCACCTTCACCACAACTACTACGACCACCGCCACCACCACCAACACTACAACCACCACCATCACCACCACTACCTTCACCACAACTACTACCACCACCTTCACCACAACTACAACCACCACCACCACCAACACCACCTACACCACAACCACCAACACCACCATCACCACCACCTTCACCACAAGTACTACCACCACCACCACCTTTACCACAACTACTACCACCACCACCTTCACCACAACTAGTACCACCACCACCACCTTCACCACAACTACTACTAACGACAACACCACCTTCACCACAACTACTACCACAACCACCACCACCATCACCACCTCCATCTTCAGCACAAGTACTACCACCACCACCAACACCACAACCACCACCTTCACCACAACTACTACTACCACCACCACCTTTGCCACTACTTCCATTACCACAACCACCACTACCTCCACCACCATCACTACCACCACCATCACCACAACTACTCCCACCACCACCACTACCACCACCACCACTACTACCACCACCACTACCACCACCACTACCACCACCACCACTACTACCACCACCAACACCACCACCACTACTACCACCACCAACACCACCACCACTAACACTACCACCACCACCTCTACCACCACCACCACCACCACCACCACCACCAACTACTACCATCATTATCACCACAACTACTACCACCACCAGCACCACTACCACCACCACCTTCACCACAACTACCACCACCAGCACCACTACCACCACCACTACCGCCACCACCAACACCGTAACAATCACCAACTCACCATACACCATCGTTCACTATCACAACACTTGCTGGTAAATGAACATATTAGTACTATACTCACCTGGAAGCGCTAAACCCGCAAAGATCATACAGAGCCTGAGCAATAGATGATCCGGTTTGATCCAAGGAAGATGAAAGCAGCTAAAGAAAAAAATAAGCACATAGACCTCATTCTGGGTTTGTGAAACAATAAGGAGCTGAGATGTCCCGTGGCTGGGACATGTCCCCTTTCGTAATAGAGTTGTGGATGAGTTATAACAAACTCCCGAGTACCGTCATAAGCTAAGACGTTGTGTAGTTTTAAAAATAGGTTGGATAAATACATGAGTGGGTGTGAGTTAGACCTGACTAGCTTGTGATACTAGGTCAAATGCCGTGCTCCTCCCTTAAGTGAGTGTGACTGACCTGACTAGGTTAAGGCATTGGCTTAACCCGGTGGGAGAATTGGACGTGCCTCGCATGGGCCAGTAGGCCTGCTGCAGTGTTCCTTCTTGTGTTCTTATGTTCTATTTTAGTGGGGAAAAAGAACCATGTAATTATCCTTGTATACAGTCCCACCTTCAACAACAGTGGAAGAACAAGAGACATAAGTGACTATTGTTCTTCCACTGACTACGTTTCGCCCATACATTGGGCTATATCAAATCACATACAGTGGGATTTATCACGTCACGAACAGATCTAGATCTATTTGTAGCTGGATAATGTTCACTGTGTTGGAAAAACACAGTCAATAAAGCTTCGCACTGTATCGCATTTATGTTTATTTTTTTCATTGTGTCGGTGTTTAATACCATTCTTCTTCACCAGCGGAAGAATTCAATGAACGGAGACACTTAATACTGCTGCCTCAGAAACCTTGAGAATCCTACGCCACATCCAACCCTCATTGCAGCTATCAACATTCCTCATGTGAGGCTGGTACACAAGAGTGTCGTAGTAGAAATAGTTCGTGGATGCGTGTTAACCCAGAGACATGCTAATGGGACTCTGTGAAAAGTTTGCTACGAACCAACACATTACAGAACTTGCCAGAGATAAAAATAACATTTGGTCTACACACACAATGATGAGCTAATCAGAACCATAATGATTTCAAATCAATGTTCTCGGATCACAAACTCACAGAAGTAGAAGCTGTTATAAATACAGGATTTTAGCGCTTCCCCCTTGATTATAATAATAATAATAATAATAATAATAATAATAATAATAATAACTTCAGGGACTCAGAATTTCATTAATAGTCAACGAGAAGGAATATTCAGTAAATTTAACTCCAATAATCAGACAATTGACTGGCACAGAATAATCAAAGAACCATGGGAAGAAAAGATGGTAAACAGTCCTGGCCACCCTAAACTTACAGCTGTTCATGGCAAGTTGAATACAGAAGCAATTAAAGTCTGTATAAAGTATATTCTGCTGAGAAAGTTTGTAAGATCGTATAGAGAACAAGAACGTAGAAGAAAGAACATATAGAAGAAAAAGAACTGTATGAACTGCTTAAAAACCAAAATATGTCACAACGAGAGAAAGAAAATTTAAATCTAGACACTACGACACAGAGCTGAGGTTTTAACTTGCATGACGTATAACCCTGGTGGTTTAGCGCTTAGTTTTCATTATAATAATAACTGAACTTGCATACCTGTTATAAGAAGCACAAGAGGGACAAAAAACTCGGTCAGAAAACTGAAAAAATCGTAATATTTTTACACATGCGAAATCCAACTTGAGAACCACAGGTTAATGCACTCAACACGTATAAGAAATGACAGATATTTTAAGATTTTTATGAATTTATTTACAGGAATCAACTAACTGGTTGAACTAGAGTGATCGATGCAATTTTTTTTTCATTACCTCTGACTGCTCTTCAAATGATTTATCTGACATTAACACTAATCCCACAGAATTCGAAAAAAATATATTCATGTATATAAACTTACCCAAACATGTACCGCTGACTAAAAAAAAAAAATTGCAGACTAATAGCAATAATATTACACATGACTCAAAGTCTTTGAAAGGATGATGAGACGCCAAATTTAAACTTCATGGAAGAGCATGACCTGCACAACATGGATTTAGACTTGAAAGATCACTCTTGTGACAACTGCTGAACCATTAAATTAAAATGTAGATGTGATCTACACGGAGTTTGCGATGACATTTGAAAGACCCCATCATGAAGTAATGGCATATACAATGAAGTTAATTGGTATAGGGAGACAAGTGGGCAAATGATTATTTTTATGATTTTTATGGTTCCCAATACTTTACTGTTTCTCATTGTAAAAGCAGATAGACATAAAAACAGCAGCCACAGCTTCGTATCATTTGAGGAGGATGCGAAAATAAGCACGATAGTCATCTCAGCTGATGGGAGGAAAAAGTTGTAAGAGGATATCAATAAAGTTTTCCAGTGGGAAGTAGAAAATAACTATTATTCAATGGTGACAAATTAAAACTGTTCAGATATGAACAAAATGAAGTACTCAAAAGGGACACTGTATACACAATAAAAAAAAACCCATCTAATGGAAGGAAAGGAACAAGTGAAAACCCTTGGAGTAATAATATTAATCAAGAGAAGACAGTAAGACAAATGTTGCAACAGATAGAAAAATAATAGATTAATAAGAGAATTACTGTCACTGATGACACACTTTAAATCACTTGTGCTCCCTCGCCCAGAGTACTGTTCGGTGTTGACGGCTTCATTCAAGGCAAGAGAGATAACAGAGCTGGAAGAAATACAGCCAATAAGACATTGAAACTACTGGAAACGCCTTAAATTACCGAATATGAGGAGAGAGAGACATATATAATGACATATCATGGAAGACACTAGAGGGCCTAGTCCCAAAACAACTCACTAACATAACAACGTACTGGAGTGAAAGGTATGGAAGAAATTTAAAAATGAGCAGGGGCGCTGTGGACACAATTGCAAGACCCTGTATCAGCATCCGTGAGGTTAGACTAACATACTTCCAGCATATATTAGGTATACTATCGGAACAAGTATAGAAGTCTTCAAGAGGGAATTTTATCACTACCTCTGCCAAATGCCAGATCATTCAGGCTGTGATGTGTGTGAGTGGGCTAGCGGGCAGCCAACAACAATGACCTGGTTGGCCAGGCGAGCACTAGAAAACCCTGTTTCCCATGCTGGGTTGCTGGAGCAGGAAGACCCTTGAAAGCCGTCACAGGAATAACGCAGGTATATAGGACGGGGGTGAAGGCAGTGTGAAGGAAGAGTGAAAGCAGTGTGAAGGTAGAGTGAAGGCAGTGTGAAGGTAGAGTGAAGGCAGTGTGAAGGAAGAGTGAAGGCAGTGTGAAGGCAGTGTGAAGGTAGAGTGAAGGCAGTGTGAAGGCAGTGTGAAGGAAGAGTGAAGGCAGTGTGAAGGAAGAGTGAAGGCAGTGTGAAGGAAGAGTGAAGGCAGTGTGAAGGAAGAGTGAAGGCAGTGTGAAGGAAGAGTAAAGGCAGTGTGAAGGTAGAGTGAAGGCAGTGTGAAGGCAGTGTGAAGGAAGAGTGAAGGCAGTGTGAAGGAAGAGTGAAGGCAGTGTGAAGGAAGAGTGAAGGCAGTGTGAAGGTAGAGTGAAGGCAGTGTTAAGGAAGAGTGAAGGCAGTGTGAAGGAAGAGTGAAGGCAGTGTGAAGGTAGAGTGAAGGCAGTGTGAAGGAAGAGTGAAGGCAGTGTGAAGGAAGAGTGAAGGTAGAGTGAAGACAGTGTGAAGGAAGAGTGAAGGAAGAGTGAAGGTAGAGTGAAGGCAGTGTGAAGGAAGAGTGAAGGCAGTGTGAAGGCAGTGTGAAGACAGTGTGAAGGAAGTTTGAAGGAGTGGGCAGCAATATCCCTCTGACCTTCGTCCTTCTTCACTCCTCCAGAAAATGGACTGAAATTGCAACAACACAAGAAGCTACTTCGGCTGGCTGTTGCTCCCCGTCTAGGGAATTTTTCCCAGACAGCGATATTTTCTCCCCCATCCCCCAAGCCTAAGGAAAATGCTCAACTCCAGGGAATTTTTCCCCCGCCTTAATAATATTCTCCACCTTTGTGAATTTTCCCCAACTCGGGGATTTTCCCACCCCTTTCCAATGGAATTTTCCCCACCCCCCTAGGGATTTTACCCGACCAAGGATATTCTACGCTGGAGAATTCCTCCCAATCAGGATATTCTCCCTGCCCTAGGAACTCTTCCTCGCTTAATAAATTCTCCCCTCGCAGGGAATTTTGCCTTCCATACCACTGATATTTTCCCTTGTTACAAGGAACGTACGACTACTAGATACACTAAGCTCCCTTTTAGCTAGTTTTGTGGTTTCAAGACTATCGCCTACACGAGGGTCATTAAGTCTGCAAGACACACTACAAGTCAAGAATTCTTTAAACCCTAAAACAGGGACTAAAACAAAACTCTCAGTGCATATACAGTGAGGTATATTTACTTGTCGATGGATATACAGTGAGAGATTCGCACTTCTGAACGCATATACTCTGGGAGATATTTACCTCTAAATTGATGTACACTGAGAGATACCTCTGAAAGTATATTTACCGAGAGATAATAACTTCTGAGTGCATATACACCGAGAAATACCTCTGCAAATACACTCAGAGATATTTCCATCTGTATTTATAGACACCGAGAGATACCACTAAATTATGCAATGAGAGATACCACACAATGCATAAACAATGAGAGATATCCACCTCAGAATGTAGATACACTGACAGTCATCTCTACTGGTGTATATATACTGAATACTGAACGGTACTCATCCCTAAATTAAAATAAACTGAGATATACACACGTTGTGATGTATATCCTTACAACCTCTTGACTTGCTTCCTGCAATAAAGATGCAGCATCAACACTTCCATATCTCATAAATAAGCAAAACAAAGATGACGCAACCATTCTTTGTTTCTAAGAAGAAGTAATAAAGTCCATGATAATAAATCTCAGTAATATTGTGATAAATTCCAGTAATATTGTAATATATAACTTAAAATAAAAATAATATATATATATATATATATATATATATATATATATGCAAAACAACCACTATGAAAAAGAAGAATTCCAAGCGCTTCGTGACTACTCACATTATCAAGGAACTATAAGAAACATGACAAGAAGGCTTATAAAGGGGCAGAATACACTCACAGTCACATCACACTAACAAAGACAACACCTCACAGTAGCGTAACATCTCACGACTCTGTGAAGAGGAACATAAGAAAGGACCTGAAACTCTTCCCAATTTATCATTAAATTTTCCCAAATTTTATTAATTATAATGAATCCAATTTATATAACCAAAAGAAATATTCATATTATTTTCAAAACTGCTTTTAATGAAACATGATTCTATTATATTCTTCAACCATGGACTTGCTTGATAAACCTTTCAGCATTTGAAAATCAATTGATGGTTAAGTCTCACATGAATAAATAGACATTAGAACTTGTCCAGTTCTAATGCTATATTTATGTTGTTTTAATCTTAGTTCAAGACTTTTCAGTTTGACCATAATAATTTTAGCATATTTTACAGGAATCTTATAGACACATCCGTCAGCATTTTGGGGGAATTTTTTATCAAAATGCTGACGGATGTGTCTATAAGATTCCTGTAAAATATGCGATAAAGTTTATTATGGTCAAACTGGTAAAAGTCTTGAACTAAGATTAAAACAACATAAATATAGCATTAGAACTGGACAAGATTCTAATGCTCTATTTATTCATGTGAGACTTTAACCATCCAATTGATTTTCAAAATGCTGAGAAGGTTGTATCAAGCAAGTCCATGGTTGAGAGGAATATAATAGAATCATGTTTCATTAAAAGCAGTTTTGAAAATAATATGAATATTTCTTTGGTTTATATAAATTGGATTCATTTATAATTAATAAAATTTGGGAAGAATTTAATGATAAATTGACTAATCTTAATTCTTGGGAAGAGTTTCAGGTCCTTTCTTATGTTCCTCTTCACAGAGTCGTGCGTTGTTACGCTACTGTGAGGTGTTGTCTTTGTTAGTGTGATGTGACTGTGAGGTGTATTCTGCCCCTTTATAAGCCTTCTTGTCATGTTTCCTTTATAGTTCCTTGATAATGTGAGTAGTCACGAAAGCGCTTGAATTCCTCTATTTTTTCATAGTGGTTGTTTTGCATATTTTGATATCACCTGTTTACTGTGATCTTTTGCATATATATATATATATGCATATATATATATGCATATATATATATATATATATATATATATATATATATATATATATATATATATATATATATATATATATATATATATATATAAGATGGGGTCCACCTCTGGTACAAATTGTGGGACCCATAGCCTCGGAGAAGTGGATAAAAAGGCTTCAAGGAAGAATTTGATTTAGACAAACTCAATTCCTGGTCAGAAAAATGGCAGATGCAGTTCAATGTAGATAAATGCAAAGTTCTAAAGCTCGGGAATGTTCATAACCCTAGCACCTACCAGCTTAATAATGTTGAACTCAGCCGTACAGAATGCGAAAGGATCTGGGGGTTATGGTAAGCAGCAACCTCAAACCAAGTCAGCAATGCCTAAGCGTAAGAAATAAAGCAAATAGATTACTGGGATTTATATCAAGAAGTGTAAGCAACAGAAGTCCAGCGGTTATATTACAGCTTTATACATCATTAGTAAGGCCTCACCTAGATTATGCAGCTCAGTTCTGGTCTCCATTTTACAGAATGGATATAAATTCGTTAGAAAACATTCAGCGACGAATGACAAAGTTAATTCATAGCATTAGAAATCTTCCGTATGAAGAAAGATTGAAGACCCTTAAATTACATTCACTTGTAAGACGTAGAATGAGGGGAGACATGATCGAGGTATATAAGTGGAAGATGGGTATTAATAAGGGGGATATAAATAAGGTCTTGAGGATATCTCTCCAAGAGAGAACCCGCAATAATGGATTCAAATTGGATAAGTTTAGATTTAGAAAGGATATAGGAAAATATTGGTTTGGAAATAGGGTAGTTGATGAGTGGAACAGTCTGCCTAGTAGGGTCATTGAAGCTATGACCTTGGGTAGTTTCAAATTTAGGTTGGGTAAATTCATGAGTGAGAGGGTTGGATTTGAGTGGGACTGCACTTGAGTTAATAGAATCTTCAAAGCTTATTTCTTGGGTAGAATTGAAAATTAGGTTGGGCAATTATTCTGTTAGTGGGATGGATTATGAAGGACATGCCTAGTATGGGCCAACAGGCCTGCTGCAGTGTTCCTCCTTTCTTATGTTCTTATGAATATTTGGATTTCTTCCTTATGCCATTTGAATATTCCACTTCTCCTACCACCCCATCTTTTTTTTTTTTTTTTTTTTTTTTTTTTACCAATAGGTATATTTTATTACATAATATGGTACAAAAGATTTAAGAGATACATTGTTGATCTAAAGATGGCATATACAGTACACGAGGTGAGAGATACATGTCTAGT
>WNWK01041572.1:2500-16389 GCA_009830355.1 Cherax destructor | reverse complement strand
GAGGCGTGGAAGATGGCAAATGTAGTCCCAATTTTTAAGAAAGGAGACAGACACGAGGCATTAAACTACAGACCTGTGTCACTGACGTGTATAGTATGCAAAGTCATGGAGAAGATCATCAGGAGGAGAGTGGTGGAGCACCTAGAAAGACACAAGCTTATAAACGACAACCAGCACGGTTTCAGGGAAGGAAAATCCTGTGTCACAAACCTACTGGAGTTTTATGATAAGGTAACAGAAGTAAGACACGAGAGAGAGGGTGGATAGACTGCATTTTTTGGACTGCAAGAAGGCGTTCGACACAGTTCCTCACAAGAGGTTAATGCAAAGCTAAAGGATCAGGCACACGTAACAGGAAAAACACTGCAATGGATCAGAGAATATCTGACAGGGAGGCAACAACGAGTCATGGTACGTGACGAGATGTCAGAGTGGGCACCTGTGACGAGTGGAGTTCCACAAGGGTCAGTCCTAGGACCTGTACTGTTTTTGGTATATGTGAATGACATAACGGAAGGGATAGACTCAGAAGTGTCCCTGTTTGCAGATGATGTGAAGTTAATGAGAAGAATAAAATCAGTCGAGGATCAGGCAGGACTACAAAGAGACCTGGACAGGCTGCAAGCCTGGTCCAGTAACTGGCTCCTTGAATTTAACCCTGCCAAATGTAAAGTCATGAATATCGGGAAGGGCAAAGAAGACCGCAGACAGAGTATAGTCTAGGTGGCCAAAGACTGCAAGCCTCACTCAAAGAAAAAGATCTTGGGGTGAGTATAATACCGAGCACATCTCCTGAGGCACACATCAATCAGATAACTGCTGCAGCATACGGGCGGCTGGCAAACCTAAGAATAGCGTTCCAATACCTCACTAAGGAATCATTCAAGACTCTGTATACCATATACGTCAGGCCCATACTGGAGTATGCAGCACCGGTTTGGAACCCACACCTGGTCAAGCACGTCAAGAAATTAGAGAAAGTGCAAAGGTTTGCAACAAGACTAGTCCCAGAGCTAAGGGGATTGTCCTACGAAGAAAGGTTAAGGGAAATCGGCCTGACGACACTAGAGGACAGGAGGGTTAGGGGAGACATGATAACGACATATAAAATACTGCGAGGAATAGATAAGGTGGACAGAGACAAGATGTTCCAGAGAGGGGACACAGAAACAAGGGGTCATAATTGGAAGTTGAAGACTCCTATGAGTCAAAGGGATGTTAGGAAGTATTTCTTCAGTCATAGAGTTGTCAGGAAGTGGAATAGCTTAGAAAGCGACATAGTGGAGGCAGGAACCATACATAGTTTTAAGACTAGGTTTGATAAAGCTCATGGAGCAGGGAGAGAGAGGACCTAGTAGCAATCAGTGAAGAGGCGGGGCCAGGAGCTATGACTCGACCCCTGCAACCACAAATAGGTGAGTACAAATAGGTGAGTACACACACACACACACACACACACACACACACACACACACACACACACACACACACACACACACACACACACACACACACACACATACATACATTGCACCTTACTTTGGTCTCACAGGCCACATAAGTTACGTAAAAAATAAAATGCTGAAAAAAACAAGAAATCTACGAAATTTAGTAAACCAAAGTTTACCAGGTGAGCGGCATTCGCCGCTGTTGCCATACACGGCTCATTTTTTGCCAATTTTACACCTCTATATCTCCGTTAATACTGCTGACAATTTTTTTTGGGGGGGATTTAAACAATCAGAAAAATAAAGATGACCTGTAAATAGTAGGTTTTGAATGTTGCTGTAACACCCTGGTTGTATTTGGAGGCAGAAAAGTTACTTGAACATTATCTGCGAGGTCATCCAGGTTAGGTGAGTAACCTGGAGCATTGTCCAGAAGAGGCCAGGCTTTATTTTCAAGGTTCTTAGCCCAACAGTATTCTTTAATGGCAAACTCCACACAGACAGTGGTCTTGGCTGGGAATCAATTTTTTTTCTTATCAATATTATAATGAAAAGACTTTATTCGAGGACCTACTGTATAATGTTTAGTAAATCACTTATAATATATGATTGTGAAATAATTTGACAGATTTCTAAAATAAGTATAATTAACAAAATTTCATCAGTTATAGATTAATGTAAATAAATATCATTTATAATTTTATAATTTTTTGAATGTTTCCTTCTTTGAGTCAGATGTCTGTTTAACGTAAGAAAAATCTTATTTATATCTAACAATAACAGGTAGTAACAATAATAGGTAGTAAGTTACTAAATGCTGTAAGGAGTTTTTATTAGGATAGTTAGGCTCAGGTTAGGGTGTGTAGGAGAGAGGAAGACTACTTCTCAATAAATCTCCCTGTAATGTCCCATGGTGACATTACTGGGATGTGTAATGTCACTATGGTTGCTTAACATACAGTGGTACCCCGAGTTTCGTGCAAAATTCATTCCAGAAGGCTGTTCGAGTGCCGCTACTGAATGAATTTGTTCCCATAAGGAATAATGTAAATTAGATTAGTCTGTTTCAGACCCCCAAAAATACACATATAAAAGCACTTAGAATAATACACTTACATAATTGTTCAAGTTGGGAGCTGTACGAAACTCCGGGTACCACTGTAGTAGTACAGTATTTATAGATGGGGTTGTAAAAGAAATAAATGCTAGGGTGTTGGGGAGAGGGGTGGGATTAAATTATGGGGAATCAAATACAAAATGGGAGTTGACACAGTTACTTTTTGATGATGATACTGTGCTTTTGAGGGACTCTAAAGAAAAGTCGCAATGGTTAGTGGACGAGTTTGGGAGGGTGTGTAAAGGTAGAAAGTTGAAAGTGAATATTATAGATAAGAGTAAGGTGATGAGAGTATCAAACAATTTAGATAAATAAAAATTGGATATCACATAGGAGGGAGGGAGTATGGAAGAAGTGAATGTTTTCAGATATTTGGGAGTTGACTTGTCAGCAGATGGGTTTATGAAGGATGAGATAAACCATAGAATTGATGAAGGAAAAAAGGTTAGTGATGCATTGAGGTATCTGTGGAGACAAAGAATGTTATCCATGGAGGCAAGGAAGGGAATGTACGAGAGTATAGTGGTACCAACACTTTTATATGGGTGTGAAGCATGGGTTGTAAATGCTACAGCAAGAAGGTGGCTGGAGGCAGTGGAGATGTCGTGTCTAAGGGCAGTGTGGTGTAAATATACAGAGAATTCGTAGTGTGGAAATTAGGAGGAGGTGTGGAGTTACTAAAAGTATTAGTCAGAGGGCTGAAGAGGGGCTGTTGAGGTGGTTTGGTCATTTAGAGAGAATGGAACAAAGTAGAATGACTTGGAGAGCGTATAAATCTGTTGGGAAAGGAAGGTGGGGTAGGGGTCATCCCTGAAAAGGTTGGAGGGAGAGGGTAAAGGAGGTGTTTTGTGGGTGAGGGGCTTGAACTTCTAGTAAGCGTGTGTGAGCATGTTAGATAGGAGTGAATGGAGACAAATGGTTTTTGGGACCTGATGAGCTGTTGGAGTCCGGCTAACCGGACTGGAGTCTGGTTAACTGGACTTTAGTCCTCGAAATGGGAAGTACGTACAATGCCTGCACTTTAAAGGAGGGGTTTAGGATATTGGCAGTTCGGAGGGACATCTAAACTGTCGTACTGAGGGCTTCTGCAAAGACAGTGATTATGTATGAGTGATAGTGAAAGTGTTGAATGATGATGAAAGTTTTTTCATTGTTTTTCTTTCTTTTTGAGTTACCCTGCCTCAGTGGGAAATGACCGATGTGTTAAAAAAAAAGCAACACACAAAAAATTATTATGTTGGGAAAAATAATTACTGTTGAAATTTTAGGGAATTTATAGTTAATGTTTTTTCATTAAATTTCTAGTATACAGAAAGTATTTAAACTTCTTCAATAAGACTGGTGAAGGTGAATGACCCCAGGCTCAAGGGAGATACTGTACCTTGATACTGATAAAGAACTCTTGATGCAAGGAATTGGACTTGTCCTCCCCTTCCTTACATTAAGCTTCATTACCTCCTATTTTCCAGGCACTGTTATGACCCCTTTGGGTGTGGCACTTCCCATTAAATATAATAGTAATCTCAGCTCTGATGAAGCCAAGGGTAGTGCATACTGTTAGATGGGACTAAAAGTCCTGTTGAGGAAGTATATACAGTAGTGTCAGACATTATCATAATCCTGCCCACACGGCAACACTGCCACCACTCATTATGAAATGAATGAAGAGCTGTGTCTGATTGTCTGTGGAACTCTATCCTGTGCCATGCAGTTCAAGGATGCCAAGAATCCTTTCAAAGAGTTGCCAGAAATGAATGCTGTCAATGAGTTGCCAGGAATGAATGCTGTCAAAGAGTAGCCAGGCATGAATGCTTTCAAAGAATTGTGAGGAATGGATGCATTCCAAGAGACACTGAGGTCATTCTCAATCCTTACCAAATTGCACCCACAGAATCTAGCATAGAATGTAGTAAAATAAGAAAAATTACCTTTTGAAAAATGTTCATTGACACCCATAGAAATTTTTTTTGGAAGATCTTGGACTGCTTGTCACCTGTTCTTACCACAGGACACCATATCTGTGTATGAGACTTCCTATGGATGCAGTGCTTCCTAACAAGGCAGGCAATTATTATGCAGCCAGCATCCTAGGCAGGGTTAACATCTATAACATTGCTCTGGTGTTCTAAAGAGTTGAGAAGTTTTGGAATTGGTGGTGACAGGGCAGCTAGGATGGTCATACTTATGATGGTGAGGTTAGTTGTTTTGCTGATGACTTGAGAAAGAGGGGGGAGGGGTTAGGGAATTTAAGAGGGGCTGGTAGTTGTGAAAGGGGTTGTAGAAGGAGTTAGGGGATTTAAGAGGGGTTGGTAGTCATGAATGGGGTTAGTAGATATGAGAGGGGTTGAAATTGAGATTGTTTGGTGGGTGAGTGGGTTGAGTATATAGATAGCATTGCAGGTTTGTTTCTGTCTATGGCTCAACATGTCTGCTTTCTCTGCTAAAATCCATATCCTTGTGTTCCTTCCCTCTGATTTTCAAGATGTGGAGGTGGAGAGTATTTGCACTTCCTGGTTTCCCCCCTACACATCCTTTTCTCTCTGTAGTTCATATAAAAGAGAAATAGGTTTTCTTTTTTCAGTGTTTTTTTGCCAATCAATTGTAAATATGATGTCCAAAATCTTCCTTAAAATACCATGCAAATCAGTTATGTAGTACAGTATTATACTCTGGTTGAGTCTTAAATGAATACAGAAGTAAAGGCTTTTAATAATGGAAACAAGATATTAAACAATCCTGGAAAAAATAGTTAATAATGTTTTGGTTTTAGGTGTTCGAGGCAGCTAGTCATAACAACTTGGCTAGTGAACCTGACGGAAAGGAAGCTCGAGTATCACCACAAAACTTAAAGAAAAATATTCAGCAATTTGGGTCAGACATTGAAGCCTTTACTGAAAATGCTGGTTTGTTGCAGGTAAATTGTTGTACTAGTATGGTATATGATTGAAACTGTTGCTAGTAAATACCACGATATCATGTTTTCAACTTTTCTACCCATTGTACAAAGTCAGAAATCATGCTTTGTGTTATTTTGAGTTTTATGTTTATGCATTTGTTCATGTGGTAGTTTTTGATTGTGTGATTCAAAATTCTGATTAAAAATTTATTTCCACATGATACATTGTTTGTACAGAAATGGGTAACACTTGATAATGCATGTAGAAAGCCCGTGATTATGCAGAGCATTTCAGCCAAGCTTAAGTCTAACTTAAGACTACAAAGGCAATAAACATTATACAGTGGACCCCCGGCGTTCGTACTGCTCCAAACTCGAACAATTATGTAAGTGTATTTTTGTAAGTGCTTTTGTAAGTGTATTTTTGGGGGTCTAAAAAGACTAGTCTAATTTACATTATTCCTTATGGGAACAAATTCGTTTGGTCCACTGTATATATATATACAGTGGACCTCCGGTTTTCGTAGTCATTGGAGTTTGTAGAATTTGGAATTACTAGTAACATTTTTTCGTTAAAATATTGGTTCGGTAATTGTAGATCCGCTCGGAATTAGTAATTTGTCTCAGACGCGTATGCGTGGCCCGCACGGCCCAACACTCCATCCAAAGTCAGTGTGCCATTGTTTACCAGCGAGTGACAGTCACCCACGCATTCATACCATACATTTTGTCATTATTCCATTGTTTTTAGTGCTTGCAACTGCTAAATAAGCCACCATGGGCCCAGAAAGCTCCTAGTGCCAGCCCTGTGGCAAAGGTCAGAAACATGGTAGAACTGAAAAAAAGAGATAATAGCAAAATATGAAAGTGGAGTACGTGTTGCTGAGCTTGCCAGGCTGTATGGCAAAGCCTATACAACCATCGCTTCCATCGTGGCCAAGGGAAATGAAATCAAGGAAGCTGTTGTTGCGAAAGGTGCAAATAGGATCACAAAACAGAGATCACAAATACTGGAAGATGTGGAAACTTTGTTGTTGGTGTGGATCAATGAGAAAGAATTAGCAGGAGACAGTGTTACGCAGGCGATAATATCTGAAAAAGCAAGGCAGTTGCATGATGATCTCATAAAGAAAATGCCTGCAACGAGTGCTGAAGTGAGCGAATTTAAAGCCAGCAAAGGCTGGTTTGACAGATTTAAGAAGCGTAGTGGCATACACAGTGTGATAAGGCATGGTGAGGCATCCAGTTCAGACAAATGTGCGGCTGAAAAATATGTGCATGAATTCAAAAGCTATGTTGAGGCTGAAGAATTCAAACCCCAACAAGTGTATAATTGTGACAAAACAGGCCTGTTTTGGAAGAAAATGCCAAACAGGACCTACATTACACAGGAGGAAAAGGCACTGCCAGGACACAAGCCTATGAAAGACAGGCTAACTCTTATGTTGTGTAGTAATGCTAGTGGGGATTTCAAAGTGAAGCCTTTACTCATGTATCACTCTGAAAATCCCAGAGTGTTCAAGAAATACAGTGTTGCCAAGGCTAATTTGTGTGTGATGTGGAAGGCTAACACTAAGGCATGGGTCACGAGGGAAATTTTCCTTGATTGGTTCAATGAAGTGTTTGGCCACAGTATTAAGAAATGCCTCCTGGAAAATAAATTTGACCTCAAGTGCCTCCTGGTAATGGACAATGCTCCTTCTCATCCTTGAGACTTGGAAGAGCAAATTGTGGAGGTTTTCAAGTTCATCACAGTGAAGTTCTTGCCCCCTAATACCACTCCTCTCCTCCAGCCCATGGACCAGCAGGTCATTTCAAACTTCAAAAAACTGTACTCCAAAGCAATGTTTCAAAGATGCTTTGACATAACCTCGGACACTCAATTGACCCTAAAAGAGTTTTGGAAAGATCACTTCAGTATCCTCCACTGCATAAACCATATAGGGAAGGCTTGGGAGGAAGTGAGCTCCAGGACTTTGAACTCTGCTTGGAGAAAATTGTGGTGAGACTGTGTCTAGAGAGGGATTTTGAAGGTTTTGGGGCTGACTCTCAGGACCCTGAGCCTGTTGTGGAAAAAATTGTGGCACTGGGGAAGTCCATGGGGCTGGAGGTTACTAGCGAGGATGTGGAAGAGTTGGTGGAGGGCCACAATGAAGAGCTAACCACTTCAGATCTGCAAGAGCTTCATCTGCAACGGCAACAGACCACAGTTCAGGAAATTGCTGCAGAGGAGGAGAAAGAGAGATGGAAGATGTTGCCTTCTTCAATGATTAAGGAGATTTGTGCCAAATGACTGATGTACAAAGATTTATGGATCATTTTCACCCTCACAAAGCTGTACTGGCAACATGTACAATGACAATGTGGTGTCACATTTCAGGGAAGTTTTAAAGAAATGCCAGACACAGAGCTACCTGGACAGATTTTTTGTGAGAGAGGGGTCCAGTGACTCTCAAGCTGGTCCTAGTGGCATTAAAAAACAAAGAAGGGAAGTAACCCCAGAAAAGGACTTGGTACCTTCCAAACACTAGTAACTCCTCCTTTCTCTCCCCTCCTTCCATCTTCCACTCATCAACAACTCTTCAATAAAGGTAAGTGTCAAGTTATTACTGTTTTATACTTTGTCTCATTCTTTTCTGTGTAATTTAATGTTGAAACAAAATTTATTTTAATACTTTTGGGTGTCTGGAACGGATTAATTGAATTTCCATCATTTCTTATGGGGAAAATAGATTCTGATTTAGTAATAGTGTATTTGGTTTTAGTAGCGCCCTCTGGAACGGATTAATTACGAAAACCGGGGGTCCACTGTATGTACTATATACAGTAGGGCACCACTTTTTTGGCGTTTCGCCTTTCGGCATTCCGTTTGTACGGCGAGTTCAAATTATGACCAAAACTTTTGTATACGGTGAGCGGTCTTTCAGATACGGCGTGCGCCACCCGGTTTGTTTACATTTTCCTTGAGCACATCTCTATTATGTAATACTCACTCTTGGGCACATTAAATGTCCAATTTTACGTCAATATAGACATTTTCATTAATCCATTTATGATATTTTCTTCAAAATTATATAAGAAACACGTTACATAGCATATAAACATGCTGTTTATATGCTATGTAGGTGTGGTTGCCGGGCGGAGGGAAAACATTAAGTAATACTAATAATAATCACTCATGGGCACATTAAATGTCTTATTTTACGTTAATACAGTGGACCCCCGAGTTTCGTAAAAACTTCACTCCTGAAGTCTGCTCAAGTGCCATTACCGAACGAATTTACTCCCTTAAGGAAAAATTTCACGTAGGTTAGTCTATTTCAGACCCCCAAAAATACACTTCCACAAGAACTTACAAAATTATACTTACATAATTGCACGATTTCCGGGGTATTCGTTAACCGAGGGTCCACTGTATAGACATTTTCATTAATCCATCTATGATATTTTCTTCAAAATTATATAAGAAACACGTTACAAAGCATATAAACATGCTGTTTATATGTATGGTGTTGCCGGGCGGAGGGAAAACATTACGTAATACAGTGGACCCCTGAGTAACGTAAAAACTTCATTCCAGAAGCCTGCTCAAGTGCCATTACCGAACGAATTTACTCACTTAAGGAATAATGTCACGTAGGTTAGTCTATTTCAGACCCCAAAAAATACACTTCCTCAAGCACTTACAATATTATACTTACATAATTGTACGATTTCCGGGGTGTTCGTTACTCGTGGGTCCACTGTTGATAATTTACAAAATAATTATGGTTGTGTATCTAAGTTGTAAAATTTGAATATAAGTTGAACGTAATAATTTATTAACTGCAGCAATGCAATTATTTGAATGAGTTCAAACAAATTAAAACAATTAGTTGTATTGCAATTACAGTTTATATGGTCATTATATAAGTTACACAGAGTACAAGAGAGTGAATTATTTTATTTGTTGATGTTATAGAAATAGTTAGCTCAGTGTGCATTATTTATAGCAGGTTTTTTACATTTAAGTGAGTAATCAACTTTGTTGGGTATTGTGCACTTAGGTTTGGGTGAGAAGGTGGTTTTTTTAACATCATTTTGAATTGAGGTACAGGCAGGGTTTCTTTGGCAATCACAGGTAATGAATTCCAAATTTTCAGGATAACTGTAGAAAAATATTCCTTTCATATGCCTTCACTCTATAGTATATAGCTATTCACGACTTGTGGGTTTAGCGCTTCTTTTTTATTATGATAATAATAATACTATCATTAACTCTAAAAATAGTGTGTTGCATGAGAATGGGAGTGTTGTTTGTTTATTTTGTACTAGTACAACTTGTACACAATGTAAGAGTATATGTATTGTGAGGTAATTATTATTATTTGTGAAATAATTATTATTATTATTTTGAGGTAAAAGTTTCACGAACTGTTACAAACGTATGTGAATGAACTAAAAGTGGACACGTATTAATCGCATTCATTTTGCCTGACCGAGTGATTGTCCACTACCTGTTCAGTTTGTTTTTTTACCTTGTCTGAACTCCGTATCTCGTTCTCTCTCTCTCGTTTACTCTTTCGTTAACTAGTTGGCTCTCATTGACTATGGCGTCTAAGCTTAGTTGTGATAAAAAGAGGAGTCGTAAGCCTCTTACTTTAAGTGCCAAGTTAGAAATGATTAAACTCAGTGAACTGAGTTTTTTGGGTTATCCTAGGTTATCTACGCATATTCTGCTATGTATGATAATCTATGTAACTATTTGTGTATACCTGAATAAACTTACTAACAAGGTATATGTTGATCGCTGAGATAGCCATCAAATACAGTTACATATAGCAGCATATGTGTAGAGAACCCAGGATAACCCAAGAGTGTCAGCTAAAACTCTTGCTCTGACTTTTTTGGGTTATCCTAGGTTCTCTACACATATGTATGATGATCTATGTAACTATTTGTGTATACCTGAATAAACTTACTTACTTACTTGCTAGGAGCTAATGCTGCTGGGGATTGCAAGTTAAAACCTATGATAATTTATCACTCAGAGAATCCTAGGGCCCTAAAGAACTATGCAAAAAGTAGCCTCCCTGTTTATTATAAATCCAATTCGAAAGCTTGGATGACTACTGATCTTTTCATAAATTGGTTCACAGACTATTTTAAGCCTACAGTTGAGGCTTACTGCAAGGAAAAGAGAATTCCTTTTAATGTTTTACTTGTTTTAGACAATACCCTGCCACTCACCTCTCACACATCAATGTTAATACTTTAAGGTAAGTAATAAGTGTACAGTGGTCCCCCGGATTACGTCATTATTTCGTTCCAGAATGCTGTTCAAGTGCCGTTACCAAACGAATTTGTTCCCATAAAGAATAATGTAAATTAGATTAGTCCTTTTAGACCCCCAAAAATACACTTACAAAAGCACTTACAAAAATACACTTACATAATTGTTCGAGTTTGGAGCATAACGTAAACCGGGGGTCCACTGTATAAGAAAACCCAGAGGGGTGTGTATATATATACAGTGGTACCTCGAGTTACGATGGTCCCCAAAATCGCCCTTTTATGTAAGTTTATTTTTTTAAATGCTTTTGTAAGTATATTTTTGGGGGTGTAAAAGGACTAGTCTATTTTACATTATTCCTTGTGGGGATAAATTCGTTTGGTAATGGCACTTGAACAGCATTCTCGAACGAAAAAATATCATAACTCGAGGTACCACTGTATATGCTTGTACATGCATGTGTAGTGTGACCTAAGTGTAAGTAGAAGTAACAAGACATACCTGAAATCTTGCATGTTTATGAGACAGAAAAAAGACACCAACAGTCTTACCGTCATGTAAAACAATTACAGGCTTTCGTTTTACACTCACTTGGTAGGGCGGTAGTACCTTCCTGGGCGGTTGCTGTCTACCACCCTACTACCTGGGATATATATATATAGTATACAGTCATCCCTCCGTTTTCGTGTATCTCTGTTTTCGTGTGTTTCAGTTTTCATGCAGTTTTTTCGGGAAAAATTTACCTCTGTTTTTGTGTGATTCCCTCCGTTTTCGTGCTTGGTCCAGAACCTGTCCACCAGTGCCGCGCACATACAAAGGCCGTAGGCCACCACCCACGCACATTTTGTCACGCAGTCTAGCATTGGTTACGCTTGAGTGAACATCACCCCAGGAGTTTATACAAAACATTTATTAACAATTCATGTATGCAGGGAGTGTAGCATGTATGCAGGGAGTGTAGCATGTATGCAGGGAGTGTAGCATCTATGCAGGGAGTGTAGCAGGTATGCAGGGAGTGTAGCAGGTATGCAGGGAGTGTAGCAGGTATGCAGGAAGTGTAGCATGTATGCAGGGAGTGTAGCATGAATGCAGGGAGTGTAGCAGGTATGCAGGGAGTGTAGCAGGTATGCAGGGAGTGTAGCAGGTATGCAGGGAGTGTAGCAGGTATGCAGGGAGTGTAGCAGGTATGCAGGGAGTGTAGCAGGTATGCAGGGAGTGTAGCAGGTATGCAGGGAGTGTTGCAGGGAGTGTAGCAGGTATGCAGTGAGTGTTGCAGGGAGTGTAGCAGGTATGCAGGGAGTGTAGCAGGTATGCAGGGAGTGTAGCATCTATGTAGGGAGTGTAGCATCTATGCAGGGAGTGTAGCAGGTATGCTGGGAGTGTAGCAGGTATGCAGGGAGTGTAGCATGTATGCAGGGAGTGTAGCATGAATGCAGGGAGTGTAGCAGGTATGCAGGGAGTGTAGCAGGTATGCAGGGAGTGTAGCAGGTATGCAGGGAGTGTAGCATGAATGCAGGGAGTGTAGCAGGTATGCAGGAGTGTAGCAGGTATGCAGGGAGTGTAGCAGGTATGCAGGGAGTGTAGCAGGTATGCAGGGAGTGTAGCATCTATGCAGGAGTGTAGCATCTATGCAGGGAGTGTAGCAGGTATGCAGGGAGTGTAGCAGGTATGCAGGAGTGTAGCAGGTATGCAGGGAGTGTAGTATGTATGCAGGGAGTGTAGCATGATGCAGGGAGTGTAGCATGAATGCAGGGAGTGTAGCATGTATGCAGGGAGTGTAGCAGGTATGCAGGGAGTGTAGCAGGTATGCAGGGAGTGTAGCAGGTATGCAGGGAGTGTAGCATGTATGCAGGGAGTGTAGCATGTATGCAGGGAGTGTAGCATGTATGCAGGGAGTGTAGCATGTATGCAGGGAGTGTAGCATGTATGCAGGGAGTGTAGCATGTATGCAGGGAGTGTAGCATGAATGCAGGGAGTGTAGCATGTATGCAGGGAGTGTAGCAGGTATGCAGGGAGTGTAGCAGGTATGCAGGGAGTGTAGCAGGCAGGGAGGGAGTGTAGCAGGCAGGGAGGGAGTGTAGCAGACATGGAGATAGTGTAGCAGGCATGCAGGGAAGTGACCCCGGATAAGGACTTGGTACCTAAATTCCTTATGGAAGGGGATTCCCCTTCCAAAAATAGGGTCTCTTCCCTCCCTCCTCCCTCTCTTCCATCCAGCAACATCAGTCTTCAATAAAGGTAAGTGCCACATTCATTTCATTCATTTGTGCATGTAAATCTATCTTTAAGGCCCCCCAAATTTTTTTTTTTCCAAACTTCTGGGTTTCTGGAACGGATTAATTGAATTTCCATTATTTGTTATGGGGAAAATGGTTTCAGTTTTCGTGTGATTCAGTTTTAGTGCATCCCTCAGGAACGGATTAAACACGAAAACCGAGGGATGACTGTACTATATATATATACAGTGGACCCCCGAGTTTCGACCACCTCAAAACTCGAACAATTATGTAAGTGTAATACTGTAAGTGCTTTTGTAAGTGTATTTTTGGGGGTCTTAAACGAACTAACCTACTTTACATTATTCCTTATGGTAACAAATTCGTTCGGTAATGGCACTTGAACAGCCTTCTGGAATAAATTATGGCCGAAACTCGGGGGTCCACTGTATATAGCTTTCTTCTTTCAACAAATCGGTCGTTTCCCACCAAGGCGGGGTGGCCCAAAGAGAAAAACAAAAGTTTCTCTTTTTAACTTTAGTAATGTATACAGGAGAAGGGGTTACTAGCCTCTTGCTCCCGGCATCCCAGTTGACTCCCACGACACGCATGGCTTACGGAGGAAGAATTCTGTTCCACTTCCCCATGGAAATAAGAGGAAATAAGAACAAGAACTAGTAAGAAAATAGAAGAAAATCTAGAGGGGTGTGTATATACATGCATATATATATATATATATATATATACATATATACAGTGGACCCTCGGTTAACGAATACCCCGGAAATCGTGCAATTATGTAAGTATAATTTTGTAAGTTCTTGTGGAAGTGTATTTTTGGGGGTCTGAAATAGACTAACCTACGTGAAATTTTTCCTTAAGGGAGTAAATTCGTTCGGTAATGGCACTTGAGCAGACTTCAGGAGTGAAGTTTTTACGA
>WNWK01041571.1:12500-16390 GCA_009830355.1 Cherax destructor | reverse complement strand
ATATTGTGCCAAAACCACGGAGCAGGATGCCCACAGCTCTCTCTGGCAGAGGTGTCAGAGAAAAAAATAAACTTGCTTCAAGGAAAACTCAAGGTTCTCCCTGAAGCTGTTTGAAAATTGTTTTCTCCTACCACCCCCTATATTTTATATAGATTTTATTTAAAGACAAAATACATTGGAAAAAATACAATAGGGACTAGAACAACATAGATAACAACTCAGAGCTACATCTCGAATACTTCTGCAGGCATTTTCCCTCTGGATCGCAACACTGAGTCTCTGAAAAAGGAAGATGGCTTTCCTGTGGTCCTTGGTTTCTATGATGAAGTTTTCACCCAGCTCTTTGAGGAACTTTACAGCACACTTGCCCCATGCTCCAAGGGTCTCTGACCCTATTGGGATGAAGTTATAGCAAGGGGGTAGGCCTTCATATTTGTGGTTCTTCTGGGTCTTCCTGTGGCTGGCAGCTCCTCCCCCTTCAGCTACGGAGTATGGCAAGTAGGTGTCATTGTGGCGGCACAGGTGTAGTCTGAAGCAAACTGCTTACCATCCTTCCAGGGTAGCATAGTGGCTCCATCAGGACGCTTTTGACTACTTCCATTAGACCTCTGCACTTGGGGTTCCCGTTGAGCTGGGCAACGGGCTGTGGCGAGGCTTCTCTTTATGATGTCATTGACCTCCTCATGTCTAGCATCGAGACCATGAAGTCAATATTGATCAGCCGTTGCCCTGCCACAAAAATACACCTATGTTCGGTGAGGATGGGGGCGGCTAGGCGAAGAGCAACACCAATCCGAATGGCCTGTGGGTCGAGTCGAGGGCCCAAGGAGGAATTGGGAACAGCTAGGGGACGAGCTTGGTGAGCTTTGTGTTAGCGATTTTTTCCATGATCGGTTTGTCCCAGTAGGACTGTTTGTGCTCTTTGGGAGGAGCTGGTCTACTGGAGGATTCTGCAAGGATGTCCCACCACATTGCTGCTTCAGAGAACCTGGGGTTCTGAGCTCCTACCGCGTCTTTCAAGCGTTCGGGGACAATCTTCTTGACTAATCCACTGGAAGCCAAAAACGAAGACAGAAATGCAGGTAAAGCTACCTGCGTTGCTTTGCACACCCCTATACCTCCCAGTCACACTGGGAGGGTTGCCTGATCCCATTGCTGATCTTGTAGTGACAGATTCAGTGCCTTCTTAAAAGTTGATCTCAGGAGTGCGCCATATTCGTTGAGTGTTGGGTTGTCAAAAGATGGTGCGAACCTTAGGAAGTGAGTCTTGGCAGATTAAGACACCTTGTGAGGAGATACAGGGCATCAAGATCCCTTATTCTTTCCTCCAATCTCTTCAGGTTATTCAGTTTGTCCTTGAGGACCATGTCGATGGCCTGGTGACCCAGCTGAGCTTCCAAGAGAGTACTGTTGGATGGACTGGTAGTAGAGACTTCCGGGAGGATTGTTCACCCAGCATTGATTATTTCCTGGTTCGTTGTGATGATTTCACACTTGGAGGGATTGATTAGGAATCCCAAGGCTTCTCCCTGTGTCTTCACCAGTTGTACGTCCTCTACCAGGGACTCTTCAGTACCTGCCAGAGTGCCATCATCCAGGTACCAGATGTTGAGCTTGCTGGGTAGGCTGGAGGTTAATTCTCTTACTGCAAAGCAGATTAGAAATGGAGCGAGTGGATCACCTTGCTGAACACCCTCTGATGAGGGAATTTGATGTTCGCCAAACAAAAGAATTGAGGTTTGCTGTAGCCAGCTGAAATGAAGGTAAAAAGACTGGGGAACCGATCCCGAACGACCGGTAAGACCACATCTCTCTTCACCATATTAAAGGCATTTCTAAAGTCAAGTTTGACTACGGCCTTGTCTTCTGGTAGGTCCCTTATGTATGCCCTTGCCGCATGAGCTGCGGCTTCACTGCCTTGAGAGGCCCCAAAGCCCAGTTGGTGTGGCTGGAGTAAACTAGCAGCTTCTAGACAAATGTTTCTTACTGCTGCTTTGGCAACGAGATGGCGAAGAGTGTTACCAACAGCAATGATATATATATATATATATATATATATATATATATATATATATATATATATATATATATATATATATATATATATATATACATATATATATATATATATATATATATATATATACATATATATATATATACATATATATATATACATATATATATATCATAATATATATATACATATATATATATATATCATATATATATATATATATACATATATATATATATATATATATATATATATATACATATATATATTTTATTTTTATTAACACGTCGGCCGATTCCACCAAGGCAGGGTGGCCCGAAAAGAAAAACTTTCATCATCATTCACTCCATCACTGTCTTGCCAGAAGGGTGCTTTACACTACAGTTATAAAACTGCAACATTTACACCCTCCTTCAGAGTGCCGGCACTGTACTTCCCATCTCAGAACTCAAGTCCGGCCTGCCGGTTTCCTGAATCCTTCATAAATGTTACTTTGCTCACACTCCAACAGCACGTCAAGTATTAAAAACCATATGCCTCCATTCACTCCTATCAAATACGCTCACACATGCTTGCTGGAAATCCAAGCCCCTCGCACACAAAACTTCCTTTACCCCTCCCTCCAACCTTTCCTAGGCCGACCCCTACCCGCCTTCCCTCCACTACAGATTTATACACTCTCGAAGTCACTCTGTCTCGTTCCATTCTCTCTACATGTCCAAACCACCTCAACAACCTCCTCAGCTCTCTGGACAATCGTTTTGGTAATCCTGACCTCCTCCTAATTTCCAAACTCCGAATTCTCTGCATTATATTCACACCACACATTGACCTCAGACATGACATCTCCACTGCCTCCAGCCTTCTCCTCGTTGCAACATTCATCACCCATGCTTCACACCCATATAAGAGCGTTGGTATAACTATGCTCTCATACATTCCCTCTTTACTTCCATGGACAAGGTTCTTTGTCTCCACAGACTCCGAAGTGCTCCACTCACCCTTTTCCCCTCATCAATTCTATGATTCACCTCATCCTTCATAGACCCATCCGCCGACATGTCCACTCCCAAATATCTGAATACATTCACCTCCTCCATACTCTCTCCCTCCAATCTGATATCAATCTTTCGTCACCTATTCTTTTTGTTATTCTCATCACCTTACTCTTTCCTATATTCACTTTCAATTTTCTTCTTTTACACACCCTACCAAATTCATCCACCAACCTCTGCAGCTTCTCTTCAGAATCTCCCAAAGCACAGTGTCATCAGCAAAAAGCAACTGTGACAACTCCCACTTTGTATTTGCTTCTTTATCTTTTAGCCCAGCACCTCTTGCCAAGACCCTCGCATTCACTTCTCTTACAACCCCATCTATAAATATATTGAACAACCACGGTGACATCACACATCCTTGTCTAAGGCCCACTTTTACTGGGAAATAGTCCCTTCCCTCCTACACACTCTAACCTGAGCCTCACTATCCTCATAAAAACTCTTCACTGCTTTCAGTAACCTTCCTCCTATTCCATACACCTGCAACATCTGCCACATTGCCCCCTATCTACCCTATCATACGCCTTTTCCAAATCCATAAATGCCACAAAAACATCTTTACCCTTATCCAAATACTGTTCACCTATATGTTTCACTGTAAACACTTGGTCTACACACCCCCTACCTTTCCTAAAGCCCCTTGTTCATCTGCTATCCTGCTTTCTGTTTTACTCTTAATTCTTTCAATAATAACTCTACCATACACTTTACCAGGTACACTCAACAGACTTATTCCCTATAATTTTTGCACTCTCTTTTGTCCCCTTTGCCTTTATACAAAGGAACAATACACGCTCTCTGCCAATCCCTAGGTC
>WNWK01041571.1:0-7500 GCA_009830355.1 Cherax destructor | reverse complement strand
CCGCTATCCCTACGACAGATGACAGTCCTGTAAGGCTCCATAGTTATGGCCTGAGACCCCGGACAGCAGTACATTTCTGTGACTTTGACATACCTACTGACTTGTCCGACTCCTACGCTAGCTACGCTAATTGTTTGCTTGCAGAAATGGGGATTAATGCACATACATTGTATAGTTAGTAAATAATGGAGTCAGGGTGGACAACACCATGTAAATATGTAAAATTTATTCTTAGAGGGTACCCGTAGTATAATGAATTCCATGGAAATAATGTTATTGTGAGTATGTGCACCCAGTGTGTCTTGTAAAGCCTGTATAAAGGCAAGGGCAATATCGCCCTTTTGAGTTAAATGTCACACCTTAGGAAATGCTACTGTCAGTCATTGTTTGCAGATGTGAGGATGGTACAGCACTCATGGATGTGCAGTCAAGTGTACGTCTGGCCCTGTGGACAACCTGTATATAGAAGACTCTAGTTCCTGTGTCAGCATTGGCTGTTCTGTCCTCTGTCCAGCTGTACGGGCAGGCCGATTTTCTCTTCCCCGACTCACGAAGGGGGAGAGTTTTTTTTCGGCCTGCACCGGCAATATCCTGTTGTAAGTGTCAGGTGACCGGAAGCCAGTCCCCACTGGGTAACCTTGTTTGCTTGTTTACACCTTCGTGCCCGCCAGTATTGTCGTGTCGAGACGACACGCGGTAGGTGGCCGAGCGGATGTAAACAGCCTAACCAGAGGCTCTTTCAAACTGCGTGGCACTATGGTGCTGCCCTCTATAGGCCTATCAAGGTCGGGCTGGTCAGCCATGCTTCTTTCTCACTTCGACGGCCTACCTCACTGAACCAGGTTCTACCCTAACTGGCTCCCGGTCCCCTCACGCTCTGTCCCCGTGTACACCTACACCTTGCCATTAATAAACTGAGTCTAGTCATCGGCCGTATCTCTGCACCTACGCTACCATTCTACTGCCCAAAGTAAGCAGCCAAGAAAATAGACTTAACATATATATATTATTATATATATATATATATATATATATATATATATATATATATATATATATATAATGTTGCAGTTTTATAACTGTAGTGTAAAGCACCCTCTGGCAAGACAGTGATGGAGTGAATGATGATGAAAGTTTTTCTTTTTCGGGCCACCCTGCCTTGGTGGGAATCGGCCGATGTGTTAATAAAAAAAAAAAAAAAAAAAAAAAAAAAAAAATATATATATATATATATATATATATATATATATATATATATATATATATATATATACAGTAGTTTCCTTGCTTTTGCCCTAAGTAATTTGGGTTAGACGTAAGTACCGAGGACGTTGAGGCGTGTGGGATTATGAGGGCGTGAATGTGTGTGTGTTTAAGAAAAATCATCTTACCTTGTGAGGAAGTCGATGCTGTGCAAGTGATCCCCGGGAGCATCAACGGCTGCAACAGGAGGAGGAGATAGGCACAGCACGTATAATTCACTGTCTGCATGTTTAAGGTTCAGGAATGCTATATAATGTTATCAGTGAAGCAAGGAAGATAGAGTAGGAACTATAGGAAGGAGGAGCACCAGTACACAAGTCCTTCCTTCACTATAATTACCTTCGCTCACTTTAGTTAATCCATTCACTTTGATACCTTCACAACATGTGAATACCTCAACTCACTTTAATACCTGCTCTCATCTTCTCTCATTATGACGTGATCTTTCCCACCTAGAGCGTTTCAACGACCACAATTAATGCCTCTGACTGTAAGGTTTTTCTGCTTTCCACGATTTCCTTTTATAACTATTATGGCAGAGATGATTCACTTTTTTAACTAATATATTAGGTAAACTTTCTTTTTACCGTAAACTCTGCATGGCTGTGTATATTTAAATATATTATGCAACTTTATTTTTTTTATTGTTAAAAGTAACATGTATAGTGGTCTGCCTATGTATCGGACCACTTTAACCTTATGTTGTTCAGTAAGGTAATGTAACTCACATCCATCACTGCATATGTGGCCACCTCTCACACATGTGTATGTAGAACATATGTAGGAAATTACTCATGTGTTAAGTAAGATATTTTTCCCGTAGCAATTAACGATGTGTACTGAAATAAAGAATAAATGCCCACTTTACTACAAAAGTTATATAGTTTATTAAACACATGTTTTCCCCATTGATAACAAATTTATCGAGATAGGAAGTAAACAATCTTGACCAAATGTTGCTTTTACGACCAGATATTTCTCATGACAAGGTGTGGGTTGTACCCCATATAGGAGTTACTGGACAGGATATGAGATTCATGGCTATGTATGAGTGTCATGACCCAGTGTAGTTTTCATGACCTGACCCAATGAGAGTCTCATGGTGTTGGCATTATACGCCAGAAACGAAACAAGAAAGTAAATTCACACATTATCTCTTACTTAGAAGAGTAAACATACAGTGATATATCCGTCCATCATCGACAATTGTCAAGTCACAAATGAGCTAGAAAATAGAGAAGGAAAAGTAGTATTAGTGGAATTAACAGTAGTGCTACTACTACTACATTACTATTGCTACTACCACTACATTACAACTACTAGTACATTACTATTACTACCACTACATTATTATTACTACAATACATTACTACTACAACTACTAGTACATTACTAATATTACTAATACATTACTATTACAAATTACACTCCTTTCACCTCCCATCCGACTTGGCTTCTACTGTTCTCTGCTTTTTCTCGCTTATATTTGACTTGACAGTTGTCCAGTACCAGCTGTTGTATGTCTCATTATAGAACCAGCTGTTGTATGTCTCATTATAGAACCAGATGTTGTATATCTCAATGTAGAACCAGCTGTTATATGTGTCATTATAGTCACAGCTGTCGTACGTGTCATTATAGTCACAGCTGTTGTACGTGTCATAGTCACAGCTGTTGTACGTGTCATAGTCACAGCTGTCGTACGTGTCATTATAGTCACAGCTGTTGTACGTGTCATAGTCACAGCTGTTGTACGTGTCATTATAGTCACAGCTGTTGTACGTGTCATTATAGTCACAGCTGTAGTTTCATTAGAGGTACAGCTGTTGTAAATTTTATTATAGGCAGAGCTGGGATAGGCCTTCAAAAAGTGTTTCCAGTATACATTTTACGACACAGTAATATTAATACTAGTCCAGCTACTCTCAACTCTCCCAGTAACAGAAAATTAATTGCCTTTTTTTTCCGTGATTAAAAATATTTAATTATATATTTAATTAGATGTGATATATATATTTTTGATTTTTTTTTATTAACACATCAGCAAAAATTATAGGGAAATAAGTCTGTTGAGTGTACCAGGTAAAGTGTATGGTAGAGTTATTATTGAAAGAATTAAGAGTAAGACAGAAAGCAGGATAGCAGATGAACAAGGTGGCTTTAGGAAAGGTAGGGGGTGTGTAGACCAAGTGTTTACAGTGAAACATATAGGTGAACAGTATTTGGATAAGGGTAAAGAGGTTTTTGTGGCATTTATGGATTTGGAAAAGGCGTATGATAGGGTGGATAGGGGGGCGATGTGGCAGATGTTGCAGGTGTATGGAATAGGAGGTAGGTTACTGAAAGCAGTGAAGAGTTTTTATGAGGATAGTGAGGCTCAGGTTAGAGTGTGTAGGAGAGAGGGAGATTATTTCCCAGTAAAAGTAGGCCTTAGACAAGGATGTGTGATGTCACCGTGGTTGTTCAATATATTTATAGATGGGGTTGTAAGAGAAGTGAATGCGATGGTCTTGGCAAGAGGTGTGGGGTTAAAAGACAAAGAATCAAATACAAAGTGGGAGTTGTCACAGTTGCTTTTTGCTGATGACACTGTGCTTTTGGGAGATTCTGAAGAGAAGTTGCAGAGGTTGGTGGATGAATTTGGTAGGGTATGTAAAAGAAGAAAATTGAAGGTGAATATAGGAAAGAGTAAGGTGATGAGGATAACAAAAAGATTAGGTGACAAAAGATTGGATATCAGATTAGAGGGAGAGAGTATGGAGGAGGTGAATGTATTCAGATATTTGGGAGTGGACATGTCAGCAGATGGGTCTATGAAGGATGAGGTGAATCACAGAATTGATGAGGGGAAAAGGGTGAGTGGAGCACTTCGGAGTCTGTGGACACAAAGAACTTTGTCCATGGAAGTAAAGAGGAGAATGTTTGAGAGTATAGTTATACCAACACTCTTATATGGGTGTGAAGCATGGGTGATGAATGTCGCAACGAGGAGAAGGCTGGAGGCAGTGGAGATGTCATGTCTGAGGTCAATGTGTGGTGTAATATAATGCAGAGAATTCGGAGTTTGGAAATTAGGAGGAGGTGTGGGATTACCAAAACTATTATCCAGAGAGCTGAGGAGGGGTTGTTGAGGTGGTTCGGACATGTAGAGAGAATGGAACAAGACAGAATGACTTCGAGAGTGTATAAATTTGTAGTGGAGGGAAGGCGGGGTAGGGGTCGGCCTAGGAAAGGTTGGAGGGAAGGGGTAAAGGAGGTTTTGTGTGCGAGGGGCTTGGACTTCCAGAAAGCATGTGTGAGCGTATTTGATAGGAGTGAATGGAGACAAATGGTTTTTAATACTTGACGTGCTGTTGGAGTGTGAGCAAAGTAACATTTATGAAGGGATTCAGGGAAACCGGCAGGCCGGACGTGAGTCCTGGAGATGGGAAGTACAGTGTCTGCACTCTGAAGGAGGGGTGTTAATGTTGCAGTTTTATAACTGTAGTGTAAAGCACCCCTCTGGCAAGACAGTGATGGAGTGAATGATGATGAAAGTTTCTCTTTTTCGGGCCACCCTGCCTTGGTGGGAATCGGCCGATGTGTTAATAATAAAAAAAAAATACTCTTCCCTCCTTGCATCACTTCTACTTTATAAAAACCTCTCATATGCTAACTTTTTCTCTCTTACTTCTCTCCTAACATCATCATTCCACCAATCGCTCTTCTTCTCTCTCGCACACGCTTTCCTGTAACCACAAACTTCTGCTGAACACTCTAACACTACATTTTTAAACTTAACCCATACATCTACCCCATTGCCTGTACTCTTACCCTAAATGCCTCCTTCTTTAGTTTATAAACCTCTCTCTTACTTGCTGCTTCTATTTTCCTTGTATCCCATTTACT
The DNA here is from genome assembly GCA_009830355.1 of Cherax destructor. NCBI lineage: Eukaryota > Metazoa > Arthropoda > Malacostraca > Decapoda > Parastacidae > Cherax > Cherax destructor. The sequence continues at coordinate 2,349 of WNWK01041571.1, read as the reverse complement.
GTCACTGTAGCTACAACTAAAAAGTGATCTGATATAATTGTGGCCCCTCTATAAACATGTACACCCTGAAGTCTACCCAACAGTCTTTTATCTACCAATACATAGTCCAACAAACTACTGTCATATACTTATTTATAATTTTTTTCTTAAAATATGTTTTACCTATAAGCAAACCACTTTCTATACAAAGTTCAATCAAATGCTCCCCATTATCATTTACAACTGGCACCCCAAACTTACCTACCACACCCTCTCTAAACGATTATCCTACTTTAGCATATATATATATATATATATATATATATATATATATATAATGTCGTGCCGATTAGGTAAAACTGGTCAATTAGCAAGAACTCATTTAAAATTAAGTCCTTTCTAAAATTTTCTTTTAGACATTTAAAGATATATTTTTTTCATTTATGTTAATGTAAGAATTTATAATTTTATACCAAGAGAAACTTTGAAAACCTACCTAACCTTATTACAACAAGCGCAATTTAATTTAGCCTAACCCAACTAAATATATTTTAGATACGTTAACATTAATTTTATAATAAACAAACACACTGAAATATATTTTTTCGTTATGTTCAGAATGATTTTGGCGAAATTATTGCATACACAAATTTTCACTTGTCTTATATGGCAAGGTGAGCGTTGCTATTTAAGCCAAAATCGCAAGTTTTACCTAATCGGCACGACATATATATATATATATATATATATATATATATATATATATATATATATATATATATATATATATATATATATATATATATATATATATATATATATATGTATATATGTATGTATATGTATTGTATCACCATGAGGCCTGGTCTCAGACCGAGCCGCGGGGGCGTTGACCCCCGAAACACTTCCCAGGTAAGCCGAATAGGTAAAATTGGTCAATTAGCAAGAACTCGTTTAAAAATAAGTCCTTTCTAAAATTTTCTCTTATACGTTTAAAGATATTTTTTTTCATTTATTTTTAAAAAAAAAATAATTTTGAACCAGAAGAACTTTAGAAAACTTACGTAACCTTATTATAACAAGCGCAAATTAATTTAGCTTAATCCAGTTAAATATATTTTGAATAAGTGTATAATAATTTAATAATAAACAAACACAATGAAATATATAATTTTCCGTTAGATTCAGAATGATTTTTGCGAAATTATTGCATACACAAATTTTCGTTCTGCCAAATTCTGCCTTATTCGGCAACACAAGTGTTGCCATTTAAACCAAAATCACAAGTTTAAACTATACGGCACGACATAGCCAGAGCTTGCTTCCACATGCAGTTCACAAGACTGCCATTCCCACGAACCCCACTTCTGGGGCAGGGACGATGGCAGACCAAAGATGCCTAGCTTCTCCATATGAGCCCCGTGAGGGCGGGGAATGTGGCTAGGCCTGGGGACAGTTGGTCCCAAAAGATGTGGAGGTACTTGTACCTCAGTTCCTCCCCTTAGTGCCAGCCTCAGTACCACCCTTTTCTGCCAGCCTCAGTACCTTCCCTTACTGCCAGTCTCAGTATCAGCCCTTACTGCCAGCCTCAGTACCTTCCCTTACTGCCAGCCTCAGTACCTTCCCTTACTGCCAGCCTCAGTACCAGCCCTTACTGCCAGCCTCAGTACCTTCCCTTACTGCCAGCCTCAGTACCTTCCCTTACTGACAGCCTCAGTACCAGCCCTTACTGCCAGCCTCAGTACCAGCCCTTACTGCCAGCCTCAGTACCTTCCCTTACTGACAGCCTCAGTACCAGCCCTTACTGCCAGCCTCAGTACCTTCCCTTACTGACAGCCTCAGTACCAGCCCTTACTGCCAGCCTCAGTACCAGCCCTTACTGCCAGCCTCAGTACCTTCCCTTACTGCCAGCCTCAGTACCTTCCCTTACTGACAGCCTCAGTACCAGCCCTTACTGCCAGCCTCAGTACCAGCCCTTACTGCCAGCCTCAGTACCAGCCCTTACTGCCAGCCTCAGTACCTTCCCTTACTGACAGCCTCAGTACCTTCCCTTACTGACAGCCTCAGTACCAGCCCTTACTGCCAGCCTCAGTACCAGCCCTTACTGCCAGCCTCAGTACCTTCCCCTTTCTGACAGCCTCAGTACCAGCCCTTACTGCCAGCCTCAGTACCTTCCCTTACTGACAGCCCAGTACCAGCCCTTACTGCCAGCCTCAGTACCAGTTCTTACTGCCAGCCTCAGTACCTTCCCTTACTGACAGCCTCAGTACCAGCCCTTACTGCCAGCCTCAGTACCAGCCCTTACTGCCAGCCTCAGTACTAGCCCTTACTGACAGCCTCAGTACCAGCCCTTACTGCCAGCCTCAGTAC
>WNWK01041570.1:0-16390 GCA_009830355.1 Cherax destructor | reverse complement strand
ATCTTATCTATATATTACAGTACCACTGGGATAAACACTATAACACTATATATGACACACTATTATCTTGGAGACTCTTTCCTCTGGCAAAAAAGGTTCTAGTATTGTTGTTATTTGCACACGGTACACTAAGCCTAACGTCCCCTCTTGAAAGTATACTCTGGCAGGTATTGCACACTAATTCTCCTTTTTGACGCAGTCTATACTATTTTTCTGCTAGTTTGGTTCCAAGCGCTGGAGGGATGAACCTTATAAGTTCACTGGCACAGTCTAGAGTTCTGGCACGCAAACGAGATCGCGATAATCACGAAAAAAACACGCGGGGCACGCGGGGTTTTAACAGTAAAGATCGAGAATCAAAACCTGGTCATCGTGGTTGTATACAAGCCTCCAGATGCAACGTCCCAACAATTCCAGGAACAGCTTTTGAAAATTGACCACTGTCTGGAAAATATTCCAGCTCCTGCCCCCAACATCTTGCTCCTGGGGGATTTCAACCTAAGACATCTAAAATGGAGGAATATTGCAAATAATGTGGTAGCAGAGATAACACCAGGAGGCAGCTCAGATGAAAACTCGCACACACACGAGCTTTTAAATCTCTGCACCAAATACACCTTAAACCAGCAAATAATAGAGCCTACAAGATTGGAGAATACACTGGACCTCATCTTCACTAACAATTATGATCTGGCACTCAAGTTATGCTCAAGACATATTCCTTTAAGGAAAATGAAGAGATGTAAACTAGAAAGAGAGAGAGGCGCTCCCGATACAGGCGAAGGCGAAGAATAACAGAGCAGCTAAAAGAGGTCAATACATATCAGTAATACGAAGGGAGTCACTGGTCAGAGAACAGAGAAATAGCAAACATCGAACTTAAGCTAAAGGAATCTTACAGGAATCAAGAAACTAAAAAAGCTATAAATGAAATTGAAAGAAACCCAAAATATTTCTTTTCTTATGCCAAATCTAAGTCTTGAACAACATCCAGTATTGGGCCCCTATTTAGATGAGATGGGTCCTACATAGATGACAGCAAGGAAATGAGTGAGCTACTCAAGTCCCAATATGACTCAGTTTTTAGCGAGCCGCTAACCAGACTAAGAGTCGAAGACCTAAATGATTTTTTATGAGTGAGACTCAGAATTTGGTAGATTCAAACATCTGATATTATCCTAACACCAAATGACTTTGAAAAGGCGATAAATTATATGCTCATGCACTCTGCCCCAGGCCCAGACTCGTGGCACTCCGTGTTCATCAAGAACTGCAAGAAACTCCTATCATGTGCTTTTAACATTCTATGGAGAGGGAGCATGGACACAGGAGTCATCCCACAGCTGCTAATACAAGACATAGCCCCACTCCACAAAGGGGCCAGTAAAGCAATTGTAAAGAACCACAGACCGATAGCACTAACATCCCATACATAAAAATCTTTGAAAGGGTTTTCAGAAGCAAGATCGCTACTCATCTAGATACCCATCAGTTACACAACCCAGGGCAGCATGGGTTTAAAGCAGGTCGCTCCTGTCTGTCCCAACTACTGGACCACTATGACAAGGTCCTGGATGCTTTAGAAGACAAACAAAATACAGAAGTAGTATACACAGACTTTGCAAAAGCCTTTGACAAGTGTGACCATGGTGTAATAGCACACAAAATGCGTGATAAAGGAATAACAGGAAAAGTTGGCAGATGGATCTATAATTTCCTAACAAGTAGAACACAAAGAGTAGTAGTCAACAGAGTAAAGTCTGAGACAGCTACGGTGAAAAGCTCTGTTCCTCATCCTCATATCTGACATAGACAGGGATGTAATCCACATCACCATGTCTTCCTTTGCAGATGACACCAAAATTTGCATGACAGTGTCCTCCATTGAAGACACTGCAAGACTCAGGTGGACATCAGCCAAATCTTTAATGGGCCGCAGAAAACAATATGAAGTTCAATGTTGAGAAATTTCAATTACTCCGATATGGAAAACGTGAGGAAATTAAAACTATATCGGAGTATAAAACAAATTCGAACCACACAATAGAGTGAAAAACTTATGTAAAAGACCTGGGAGTGATAATGTCGGAGGATCTCACTTTCAAAGATCACAACATTGTATCAATTGCATCTGCTAGAAAAATGACAGGATGGATAATGAGAACCTTTAAAACCAGGGATGCCAAGCCCATGTTGACACTTTTCAGGTCGCTTGTTCTATCTAGGCTGGAATATTGCTGCACACTAACTGCACCTTTCAAGGCAGGTGAAATTGCTGAACTAGAAAATGTGCAGAGAACCTTCACGGCACACATAACTGTGATAAACCACCTCAATTACTGGGAACGCTTGAAGTTCCTAAACCTGTACTCCCTACAACGCAGGCGGGAGAGATACATTATTATATACACGTGGAAAATCCTAGAGGGATTAGTACCAAACTTGCACACGAGAGTCACTCCCTACAAAAGCAAAAGACTCGGCAGGCGATGTAACATATCCCCAATGAAAAGCAGGGGTGCCACTAGCACGTTAAGAGACAACACAATAAGTGTCAGGGGCCCAAGACTGTTCAACTGCCTCCCAGCATACATCAGGGGGATTACCAACAAACCCCTGGCTGTCTTCAAGCAGGCACTGGACAGGCACCTAAAGTCGGTACCTTACCAGCCAGGCTGTGGTTCGTACGTTGGACTGCGTGCGGCCAGCAGTAACAGCCTGGTTGATCAGGCTCTGATCCAACATGAGGCCTGGTCACAGACCGGGCCGCAGGGGCGTTGACCCCTGGAACTCTCTCCAGGTATACTTTGTAAATGGTCCAAGTTGGACCGAAACCTCGTCATAAGCTCCTCTTTCTATGTGCGGGTTATTTGTGTATTGTACTTAAGTGTCTTTTTCCACATGTTCTTGGTATCATCATAACATTTTTCAATAGTAATGAATAATAACAAACTGGAAATGTGTTCTCTATTTAATGATTTTTTTTTTGGCAGTCTTTACACAGGAAGACGTAAATGAGATCCATGCAATTAACAATTATTCACTTCCTGAAGAATTCAAATTAACTAATATTACTCTCATGAGGGACATGGTTATCAAACAGATAGATAAACTGAAACAAAATAAGTGTCAGGGATCCGACGTGTTGTTTTCCAGGGTACTTAAAGAATGCATTAATGGCGTCCATCATAACAGCGGCACTTCTCCGCTCCATGGAATATTACCCCATTCCAAACTACCATCCCTCCATTTCCCCCCAAACTACTTCTTAAATCACAACCAAAGCTTCGCCTTGAAGCCAAACATGATGCCTTAAACTGTATTGATAATTTAGCCAAACAGCACACTCTCTCACAAATTATTTACGTTGATGGTTCTGTTCACCAATCCACTGGTGCAGCTGGTAGTGCTGCTGTTGTCATACAGAGTGATGGCTCTCTTAAAGAAATTGGAGCACGCATCAATAACTGGGCCTCTACCCTTCAGACAGAACTGTTTGCCATACTCCTTGCACTCAAATGCGTCCATGTATCTAAGGTTAACTCTCTAATTGTAACTGATTCTCTGTCATCCATAAATGCTCTCAACTCATCAAGTATAACTTGTAGCATGCTCGTGTCAGAAGCCAGGCACAGGTATGGTAGGATTCTGGATAGTAGAGTCAGAGTGCACATGCTGTGGATTCCATCTCACATTGGTCTTCAGATGCATGATAGAACTGATAAATTGGCTAGTTTTATGCTTTCAAAGAGGGGATAGATTACAATCTTGGCTTGTCAGTTAGCAGTTTGAGAACAATAATACGAAAAGAACTTCAACTGAATTTTATTGACTTAAGACTCAGGGAGTTTGACACCAGTCAGTCCATCTATCATCATTCTATCATGCAGGAGGAGCCACATGTCTATGGTGCATCCAACAAAATAAGCAGACTCTTGGATGTCACTACCGCCCGCCTCCGGCTGGGTTACAAGTATCTTTGGCAGGTTAAATCACCACCACCAGATGTAGACCAAACAAGATGTAAACTTTGCCAGTTGGATTATTGTCACACCCTGCGTCATTATGTACTGGAGTGCGATAAAATTAATGAATTCAGAGACTACTCATTCAGAAATGTTCAAGATATGTCAAAGTATTTTATCCACAGTGGTATATTACAGACCATTCTGGAAAAATACCCTGACTTTGCTCCCTGTAAATAAAGCATTGACACGTGTGTGTGTGTGTGTGTGTGTGTGTATGTACATGTGTGTATGTGTATGTGTGTATGTATATACATGTATGCGTGTGTATGTGTATATGTATATGTGTGTGTGTGTGACCCAACAATTAAAATTTGCACCAATAACTCATTACAGTTGTGGCTGGGTGTAGACTAATAGATTGCTCATTGCTTTATAATTTGTTCATGAGTGCAACCATGTACAGACGTAAGTAAATTTACTTACATGATTCATTACCTTGTAACTAGTGAATTAATTACCATTGTACCTTGTTCAGCTATCAAAACTTTGGGGCCCAGTCTCTGGACCCTATATATACCTCTGTAATCTGCAAATACCTTTGTAACTTGTCATGATTGTGACCATCTGAGTTTATTACCTTTGTAACTTGCTCAGCTATCAAACTTTGAGGTCCAGTCCCTGGACCCATTATTTATACCTCTGTAATCTTTTGACTACCGCCCACAGGATGGGTATGGGGTGCATAATAAAGATATCAAACTAACTGGCGTCCATCCTAACTGGGGTTGTGACAGAGCTGTGGAAGATGGCTAATGTAGTTCCTATATTTAAATCAGGGGATAAGTCCAACCCATCAAATTACCGTCCAATCAGCCTGACGTCTATACTAGGCAAATTATTAGTATCAATTTTAGCTGATATTATTAGAAGTCACCTTGAAGAGCATAATTTGATTAATAAATCTCAGCATGGGTTCACGGGAGGTCGTTCCTGCCTCTCAAATTTACTGACGTTCTTCAATAAAATATTTGAGGCAGTAGACGGTGATAAAGAATATGATGTTGTTCATTTGGATTTAAGTAAAGCCTTCGATAGAATACTTCACAAAAGACTCTTAAGAAAAGTGGCAGCTCATGGTTGAGGAGGTAAAGTTCTAGCATGGATAGAGGCATGGCTTACCAATAGAAAGCAGAGAGTTTCCATTAATGGAGTCAAATCTGAATGGGGACTGGTCACTAGTGGCGTTCCGCAAGGATCAGTTTTAGGCACATTGTTGTTTATAATTTACATTAATAACCTTGATAAGTGAATTACAAGTGACATGAGCAAATTTGCTGATGATACAAAAGTAGGCCGTATGATTAATTCTGAGGAGGATACCAACGAACTCCAAGAGGATTTGGACAAATTAATGTCTTGGTCTGAAAAGTGGCAGATGAAGTTCAATGTGGACAAATGTAAAGTACTAGTTATTGGTAATGAAAATAAACTAGGTGAAGTAGAGCTTGATCATACAGAATGTGAAAAAGACTTGGGAGTCATGGTAGCCAGAACTCTAAAGCCAAGACAACAGTGCATAAGTGTGCACAATGAGGCTAACATATTACTAGGATTTATTTCAAGAAGTATATAAGTAACAGAAGTCCATAAGTTATTTTACAGCTCTATTCAACACTAGTGAGGAATCAGATTACATACATCACTAGTGAGGCCTCAGATTATATACACAGCTGACTTTTGGATTATCCTAGGTAAAACAAATTCTTCTATGTATGGTAAAATTATCTATGTAACTGCCTTTATGTCTACGTGTACCTAAATAAACCCACCTACTGACTTATTCGAGTCCCATCTGTTAGTGTTTCATACCTAACAATAATACTAAGTTTAATCTCTTCTTCTGCAAGTACCTATATAACACTTATTTAACAGCTATGTTTCTCTATATATATGGTATTGTATGGGTATGTGTGTGTGCACGTGGATGTACGTGTGTGTGTGCACGTGGATGTATGTATGTGTGTGCATGTGTGAACGTGGTTGTGTGTGTATGTGCCTATAATAATACGAAAAAAACTTCAACTGAATTTTATTGACTTAAGACTCAGGGAGTTTGACACCAGTCAGTCCATCTATCATCATTCTATCATGCAGGAGGAGCCACATGTCTATGGTGCATCCAACAAAATAAGCAGACTCTTGGATGTCACTACCGCCCGCCTCCGGCTGGGTTACAAGTATCTTTGGCAGGTTAAATCACCACCACCAGATGTAGACCAAACAAAATGTAAACTTTGCCAGTTGGATTATTGTCACACCCTGCGTCATTATGTACTGGAGTGCGATAAAATTAATGAATTCAGAGACTACTCATTCAGAAATGTTCAAGATATGTCAAAGTATTTTACCACAGTGGTATATTACAGACCATTCTGGAAAAATACCCTGACTTTGCTCCCTGTAAATAAAGCATTGACACGTGTGTGTGTGTGTATGTACATGTGTGTATGTGTATGTGTGTATGTATATACATGTATGCGTGTGTATGTGTATATATGTATGTGTATATGTATATGTGTGTGTGTGTGACCCAACAATTAAAATTTGCACCAATAACTCATTACAGTTGTGGCTGGGTGTAGACTAATAGATTGCTCATTGCTTTATAATTTGTTCATGAGTGCAACCATGTACAGACGTAAGTAAATTTACTTACATGATTCATTACCTTGTAACTAGTGAATTAATTACCATTGTACCTTGTTCAGCTATCAAAACTTTGGGGCCCAGTCTCTGGACCCTATATATACCTCTGTAATCTGCAAATACCTTTGTAACTTGTCATGATTGTGACCATCTGAGTTCATTACCTTTGTAACTTGCTCAGCTATCAAACTTTGAGGTCCAGTCCCTGGACCCATTATGTACCTCTGTAATCTTTTGACTACCGCCCACAGGATGGGTATGGGGTGCATAATAAAGATATCAACTACTACTATGTGCCTACCTACACTGTCCTCTTACCATGCACCTACACTAGTAAGTTTATTCAGGTATACACAAATACAGTTACATAGATTATCATACACAGCAGCATATGTGTAGAGAACCTAGCACAGATGTGGGCAACCTTTTTTAAGTGTGTGTGCCAAATTCGGCCAAATCTTCTCACGTGCCAACTAAAATTTATGGGAACATATTATTTGGTGTCTCTTAAGTATTGTTACAAAATTTTTAAATAATAAAAAATCCCAGAGTATGAGTAAAATCAGAGAATATTGTAAGAATGATTTTGTAAACCATGATATTGAAGGAATGGAAAATATTGTGACGGAATTTTTACTTAAAGGTCGATCTTCCATGTTGATAGTGTGGATAATTTTTAACAGCCTTTAAATGTATTTCTTGCTGCGATATAAATCCACACAATTTAAAAACGCTATTTTTAGCATCAGCAAAAGAGTAAACAATAATTTGATTTATTTATTAGATCAATTAGATTTTTCATGTTTTTCCAATACATTACAATTGGATTGGATTACTCCTTCATGATAAAGTTGATATGTTAGCCAAGAAGAGCACCCATAAGGAAAATGTAGAATATAACTTTGGTATATCTGTGTCTAGTATTAGGAATAATATTAGGAGAGAAATAAATAATGAAAATGATAGCTATAGGAATGCAGTTAGAAGCCTGAGTAGATATATAACCCACTATGATAACATGAACGTAGATAAGTATGGTTATGGAGCCACTTGCAATGTGAACAGACTGACTGATGTTGTAGTGGCCAGGCTTAGGCTTGGCTACAAGTACTTCTGGCAGTTTGGGAGATACACAGATGATGATCAAACTAAATGCAAATTATGTGATCAGGCATATGGTCACTGTCTTGAACACTATGTGCTTAATTGTGCACTTATTGAGGAATATAGAGATAGACAGTATAATGTGACATGTCACGATATCTTATTCATGAAATAAGATACCAATTGTACTAAGCAAATTTCCTAAATTTGCTTGTAACAGATAATTGAAATGTAGATATAAACCCAAATGTACCATTGTTAACCCCTTTGGGGCCTAGTGCCTAGGCCTTTTGTGTATCCATATGCTCTTGCGCTACCGTCCAAAGGATGGCTATGGGGGGCACAATAAACTAGCCACTTCGGTGGCAAAATCTATCTTACAATTCTCAATGACATAATTGTTTTACTTGACTAAAACACAACAAAAGGATATGAAATTAAAGATATTCTTTAATTGATTTTTAATTCCTTAAGAATGATACATAAAAATCACAGAGAAAAGAGAGTATAATTATTTTACATACAAAACTACATATTATGTTAAACAGAAGTGAATATTTACCATTTTAGCAGAAAACATCAAATCAAAACTTGAGAGAGAAAAATTGTGGACCTTTTATTTACTTACCATCAATGAGACTTGTGGTGTTGCAAGGTTCTTCCGACAGACAAAATTTTGTGGAATAGTATTCCAAGTCCTTAATACCTCGTTTTCCGAATTTCTCTTTGTTACTTCCGTCTCTAATCGCTCCTTTTCAATATTTTCCAAGTTAGCTCTAAGGTCAACAAATTTCTGTCTCCAAATTGAGCTACTTTGAAACTTAATCAACTGCATTTCAAAATCATTCATATCTATCCATGAAAACATCTGCAAATTTAGTTCATCCAGTTTTATACTGTGGAAACTTAATGAATTTTGTAGTCTTTTCAAGTTCTGTGAACTTAGCAAATCTTGTAGAAAACTGCCAGTTGACTTCCCTAGAATTCCACTAATGAAAGGTATTTTGTTGCTAGTGGATGGCCTAAGGCCCTGTATATTACCAAATATAAATGAGGTTGTGTTGCATGTTTGTTGGGGTGATTTCATTGTTGGCATCAGTAGTTGTGAGTCCTGGGGGGGAGGGGAGCCACTGGCTGTGCCTCCAGTCTAACAAGGCTCCAAGGTGGTGGACTATTTTGGTTATCTCTTTCCATTTTCTTTCTTCGTTTCCTACCACTAAAAAATCCCTTGGGGTGGAGTTGTCATAACTACCATAACTATTATGATTTGTTTTATGGGGTGTGTGCCTCCTGGTCCCTTTTAGGTGGTATGCGGGGCAACTGGTATTGTAACATTGTTTTTCAAGGACTGAAGAATGACACATCTCAGGGTGGAAGAATTTGCAAGAAGTAGAACGACACACACCTTTAGACAGGAGGTCGCAGCATTTTTTGGGATGCTCAAAGTTGCATGTCCCATTCGTTTTCCCTGATATTCCATGTTTATAGATGCTCCAAACATAGAATTTGCACCATTTTGTTTTTGGCGGGATACAATTCGTACTGGATGTATTCCTAATCTGTGCAGATCCTAGAACTGCACTACAGTCCTCCATAACCAAACCAGAGACATCACCATCTGTTGTCATGATGCAAACATTTTCCCTGGAAGAGGACTCCTCTACTACATCTGTACTAGAGGCTATTGGCTGTAGAATTATTATTATAATCAAAAGAAGCACTAAACCACAAGGGTATGCAGCACAGCGGGGCAGGGCAGGATGCAGGGAGAATAGGTAGTAAGAGGAAGAGGGATGATTAGTAGGTTATGGAGTGCAGTGGATAGTGCAGGGATAGAGGGTAGCAAGATATTGAGGTAGAAGGGACTGAGGGGAGTGCTAGAGGTATAATCTTCAGATTTCGTGTAGTAAATCAGTTGCTGTCAAAAAGTCAATGAGAGAGTCAGGATTAAAAGAGGGTCCATCAGCAAGAAGGGAAGGTAAAGAAAATGCAGCAGAGCGAAGACGAAGTTGGAGGTAAATTCTGCGTGCTCGTTGATAGAGTGGGCAGTCCAACAGAATATGGCGAACAGATACTGGAACCTGACAATGCTCACAGAGAGGGACAGGGAGCCTCTCCATGAGATACCCGTGAGTAAGACGAGTGTGGCCGATGCGAAGACGGGAGAGAGTAGTCTCCGAACCTTGACATTGGTGACAAGAAGAAGGCCAGAAACCTATACTAGGTTTAATACCTGGAGTCTACCTGGAGAGAATTCCAGGGGTCAACGCCCCCGCGGCCTTTTGTTGTGTTATGAGAGGTCTAAGGTGATTTAATGTTGTTGATCCCCATGCACAGATTCCATAGGTGAGATACGGGTAGATAAGTGAATGATATAGTGCAAGGAGAGGTGATTGTGGTACATAATAGCGTATCTTTGATAATATGCCTACTGTCTTCGAGATTTTCTTGGAAATTTGTTGTATATGTGTTTGGAATTTAAGGCTACTGTCAAGGTGGATTCCTAGGAATTTTCCCTCTGTGAGTCTTGTGATGGGTGTACCATTGAGCGTTATGTTAAATGGAACATTTGTGGCTTTGCTTCTGTATGTATGTCAGAGATAATTTAAATTGTTGTGTTAGACAAGATATAAGATTAGAAACATCGGACACAGACTCAGTTTGGCTACAGTTTTTCGAGGGTCGTGAAAAATTAATTTTGGGTGTGATTTACAGGCCCCCAAGCCTGGATAGGGAGCGCAGTAAGCTGCTATGGGACGAAATTCATAAGGCGTCTAGATATGAAAATGTTGTGTTAATGGGAGATTTTAACTTTAGACAAATTGATTGGAAGTTGCTTCTTTCTTATGTTCCACATTCTTTTATGTGAAACCCTTGGGGACAATAGTATTTCGAATTTCAGAATGAAGGTGGGGTCTAGGGCAGCACCCCATTATCAAACAATAACACTGCAGCAAAAACATATGAATACTCACACTAAGTGGGATAGATAAAAACTACAAATACTTCTATGGTTTATTTATAGAGTAATATATTGATAAATGAAATAATGGGATAGTTATAGACTAGGAACATGATTCTCAAGATGATTGACAGACAGCATTTTTACACTTCAAGTGTCATCTGTCTTATTAACATAGGTTTCTGTCTAAGCAATCTCTCTTTACCTGAGTGAATTGCCATAACCTCTTGCTCACTGATAAATGCACATTGTTCAAGGGCAGCAATTAACTGATCACACATTTTCACCATATCGTCTATGTTCACCATATTGTCTTTCTGTTTCTTTAAATAATAAACAGGTAGTTGCAACACCATATTCTTCAGTAAGACGCCACACTGACACCACGATCAAGCTTCTGCAGTAACTCTACTTTCTGTGTTATTGATAACATCAGATGCTTCCTTTTCTTTTTCTGTTACCCATATGGGAATCTGCAGCTCTTTTTGACATTTTCACAGTGAAATTAAACACAGTCACAAAATAAAAAGCAAAAACAAAATATCAGTGAACAAGCACATGAACACTACAAGCGCTGATACACAACTGATGCCTTCCACTCTGGCTGTCAGTGCTTGGAGTTATGTAGAGATGAAAGGAATGTGGACCTGTACTAGAAAATTTAAACCCATGAGTGGTGGCCCAATTGGAAACACGGTTGATTGCATGCTGGAGAAAAACTGCAATGAGGTAACAGTCAGTGCCTGCACAAGCTATAGCAAAGTCATCAACATAGAGTGATGACCAAATATTGGATGGAAGAATAGATGCCAGATCATTTATAGCAAGGAGAAGAAGTGTTGTGTTCAGAACACATCTCTGAGGGACACCGTCAGCTTGGACAAAGTCCTGGGAAAGCATATTATTAACCCGAACATGGAAATGTTGTTCATTTAAGAAGTTCTTAAGGAAAAATGGTAGACTGCCTCGATATTATACCTCCAAGTTGTGTCATATGCCTTCTCAAGGTCAAAAAAGATGGCAATAACTGAGTGGTTAATGGCAAAGACATTACGAACATACGTATCTAAACGAAGTAAGGGGTCAATGGTAGAACGACCCTTGCGAAAGCCATATTGACTAGTGGAGAGACTGTTGTGTGTATCAAAATACCACATCAAACGTCTATTTACCAGACGTTCCATCACCTTGCAAACTGAACTGGTAAGAGCAATGGGACGAATCATGTCCCATAGTACCCAGTTTGCAGAAAGGGAGGACAATGGCAGATTTCCAAAGCTGGGGAAGAACTCCTTGCCACCAAATAAGATTAAAGAGTATTATATAATCAAAAAGAAGCGCTAAACCACAGGGGTCATACAGAGATTAAATAGTAGTAAGAGGACAGCAAGGGCTGTCTGATGTAAATGCTGTAGCATACAAATATGAATGTCATCAGGCTCGGCTGCCAATGATCGGCAAGCAGAGAGTGTTACTTCAAGTTCCAGAAGTGTAAAAGGCAAATTATAAAAATTTTCTCTGATAGTAAAAAGTTTAAGGGCTCTAACTCTCTGGCAGACTTTGAGGGACGAAACAAGGGGCAAAGATGAAACCCCTGAGAGATATGGACAAGATGATTACCAATTTCGGTGGCAACGTCAAGAGGGTTTGCTATAGCGACACCAACAACCTGAAGAACAGGAGCCGGGTCGGGAGAGTATTTACCTCTCAGTTTTCGCACTTTTTTCCAGACTGCACTCATAGAGGAAGCCAAAGTGATGGTAGAAACATAATCCCGCCAGTAAGTGCATTTAGCATCACGGATGACATGGCGAGCGATCGCTCTCTTCTGCTTAAAATCAAGGAGTATCTCCGTGGTTCTATTGTACCAGTACCTGCCCCATGCAGCGCGTTTCAAACATACAACCCAAGCACAAGCAGGAGACCACCAAGGCATGCACTTTTGAGAATGCCTGCCCGAGGTTTGGGGATAGAATGCAAAGTTGCGGTTAGAACTGAGGTCGAGAAGAGGTCACACTAAAAGCAGTTAGATGCTCATAAAGGTCCCAATTCGCTCGGTCAAATTGCCAGCATGGGCTACAAGGAGGTGGTGAATATGAAGAAGTAAGGATGATTGGAAAATGATTGCTGTTATGCAAGTCCAGGAGGACAGACCAGGTGAAGTCTAGTACAGTTGAGGAAGAGCAGACTGAGAGATCGATGCAAGAGAGAGAATAAGTACAAGGATCAAAATGGGTGAGAGTACACATCTTTAAAACATGGAGGGGGAGAGAAGCGAGAAAAGCCTCTAACTGAATGCCGCTGGAATCACAGTGAGATCCCCTCTCCCCCCAGAGCAAATAGTGGGCACTAAAATCGCCAAGTAACAGAACTGGTGGCAGAAAAGAAGAAACCAGAAAGGCAACAAATGGGATAGATAATGCCTGAGAAGGAGAGAGATACAAAGAACAAATTGTATACCACTTATTCAAGTGGATGCGGGCTGCAGTGTAATGCAGTGAAGCATGGACAAAGAGCTGACGGTATGGAATACTGGTGTGTATAAGAAGTGCACTTTCATTAAAGGTTCCATCAGAAAAAGGATCCGATGAATATAATAAATCATAGCCCGAGATGGGATGGATAACAGTGGAGCATAATTTGGGTTCTTGTAAACAAACACAAACAGGAGAAAACTGGGAGAACAACACCTGAACTTCACCCCGGTTACCTCTGTGGCCGTGGATATTCCACTGTAAATAAGCCATGACTAGCAAAGAGAAAGATACAAGAAATCTGAAGGTAGAGGTATCTACGGACTAGAAGGGTTAGAAAAGTCCACATGTGGAGGCACCGCAAAACGTTCAAGCAGCGAAGGAATGAGACGCTGCAAAGAAAGGAGTTGTGCAGATGGAGAGAGAAGAGGAGGAACAGGAAGTGGATCGGTGTCCATCACTGGTCTAGTCTCATCAATATATTCTGAGATAGCTTCAAGTGTTTCAGAGGACAAGGACATTGTATGTGGGACACTATTGGAGAGGGAAGGAAGAGGGTGAGCAAAGTTCAGGGCGACAATGGACTGTACCAAATTAGGGGGGAACGAAAGGGTAGAGGGAACTGGTGAAGAAGCTTGGGAGGGGACAGGAGATGAAGCAACCTGGGAGGAGGCAGAAGAGGAAGAAACTTGAGAGGAGACAGGGAAGGAAGATACTATACGAGGAGGAGGATGAACCTCCACATTCATAACAGAGCCAGTTAGAGGTGAAGAACCAGGTACAGAGACTGGAAAGGAAAAATGTGGAGGTAGAAGGGAAGGATGGGTTAAAGATTTGAGCAATGGGAATTTTTTGGACTTCTGAGAAGTAGAGGGGTGATGGGGAGGAGTTGTTGTACGAAGTCTTGTAGACACACAAACTTGTGAATGACAACTTGAAGAAGTGAGAACAGAATAAGGTGTCGAGGTAGGGACCTCTTGAGTCCAGGACAGCAAAAGAATTAGAGACAGGGGTGACTGCGGAAGGGGTGACCACAGAGGAGGTTGTGGAAGTTGGGACCCCAGAGGTGGGGGGAAGTTTAGTAACTTGAGAATAAGAAATACGGGGAAGTCTCCTTTAGAGGTGTAAATAAGAGACTGCCATAGCATATGGGAAGCCTTCTGCCTCTTTGAGACAACAGATTTCTCGCTCATTTAAGTAAACCTGGCAACGGCGAGAGTAAGATGGGTGAACCTCATGACAATTAAGGCAAGAGGGAGGTAGACTACAAGATGTATTGGTATGGTCGTCAGCACCACAGACTGGGCATTCAGCCATGGACCTGCAATACTTTGCTGGATGACTAAAATTCTAGCAATTTCTAAACTGGTGCAGTGTAGGGATTACCTTTCGAATTTGTAAATAGTGTCCCACAATATAAACAGAGGATGGAAGCTCATGGCAGTCAAAAGTTAAGCGAGCTAAATTGCAAGGGTATCGTTTCCGCCTGTGGGCAGGGAGGACACGAGTGTCTACTCTGAGGATTGGGAGGTCTTGGAGCTCAAGCTGTTCCAGAATGTCATCACCACATGTCTGGAAATTCTGTTGGACAATTCTATGGGGTAGAATGACAGTACCACTACAAGAATTGAGGGAATGATGTTTTTCAATAGTTATAGGAATAGCATCGATGGTTGCAAGGAGAGAAAGAATGTGAGCTTGGCTAGCATTCTGGACCATGATGATGCGTGTACCATTGAGAGCATGAAAAGATATATCTCTACCAACATTGCGTAGGAGCACCTTGCCAATACTATGGTCGGAAAGATAGGCGGTAGAGAAAGTCAGTCGTAGAGTAAAAAACTTAGTCCATTGTGTATTTTGAAACATACCATGTAAGGGGAATGTGTGACGTGCTGGTCTTTTCTGAGTAGAATGAGAAGAAAGCGAAGAAGTATCATCAGGTAATGGTCTCGGGCATTTAGGTGTGGGACCGGAGTTGGTCCAACGTGGGATGGGCAGGCGATCCAAAAATCCCTGCACCATAGAGGGAGAAGCCAGAAGCATGATCAAAGAAGTGCAGAAGTCAGATGTATCAAAGGAGTCAGGCAGAACCCTGGTACCTGGAGCAGGTGACAAAATGGTACAGGGACATTAGAAATGTCCGAAGAGTGGTCAAATAACGAGGCAGGGTCAGAACAGGGTGCGGTATCAGGAAAGGGCCCGGGGAGAGCACGTTCATGGATTTGGGACTGCATGGTTATGTCACTTCTTTTTTTTTGTTTTTAGCAAAAAAAAAAAAAAAAAAAAGAAGAAAAAGTGGGGGAACATGGAGGAATAGCTCCTAGGAAGAAAGGGCTGTAAATACCCCTTCATGCCCAAGAGGACCCCAGCATCGCAAGTAGTGCAGATGCGGCATTGAAGCCGTGCCATACCTTAACTTTCATGCAAGTAAACCAGCAATCCTAGATAGCAACCTCATATCCACCGAGCATACCTCCTTCAGCCACCACCCCAGGAAATATGAAAAGCAGCCTCCAGAGATACACCCATCACCCGAAAGACACCCAAAGCCACCCCTCAGGAGACCAGAGAGAGATCGAGACATCTCCAGGTGATCCAGATTCCACGGTAAACTACACCACCACCAAGGATCTCAACAGAATGGGTTGGACCACGGTACCCTTTCCCCTACCAAGGAACTAGAGTTCCTGTGGGAAGAATCCCTAAGGCTGAAAATAGGAAGGGGATGGGGGAGGGATGGGGAGGAGGAAAGGTATAAGGGGGGATGGGGATGATGGGACAGGGAAGGAGGGATTAGGGGGTAATTAGGTTTGGTCTGAGGAAGGAGACAGAAAGGTCTAATTCCTCAGACCAAGATCCTCTTCACCATGTCAAGGAGCCCACCTGGAAGAAGTCTGCCTCTTTGAGACAATGGATTTCTCGCTCATTAAAGTAAACTTTACAATTGCGAAAGTAAGATCGGTGAGCCTCATAACAATTAAGGCAAGAGGGAGGTAGACTACAAGATGTATTGGTATGGTAGTCGGCACCACATTATTATTATTACAATCAAATAGAAGCGCTAAACCACAGGGGTTATACAGCGCTGCAGGTTATTGTAGGATGCAGGGAGAGTGGGTTGCAAGAGGGAGATGGACAATTAGTAGGGTATGGAGTGCAAGATGACAGTGGAT
>WNWK01041569.1:0-16390 GCA_009830355.1 Cherax destructor | reverse complement strand
GAGTGTTTGGGTAAGTGTGTAGAGTGCGGGGTTGGGGGCGATTTGGGGGTTATGTGCAGGGGCGGGTTATGTCAGAGAACTGAGATGTGCAGGTGCTGGGTTGTGTGGACTGCTGGGTTAGTGCAGAGGCTGGATTAGTGTGCAGAGGCGGGGTGTGTAAAACCCTGGGTTAGGGGCAAGTGCTGAGTTAGTGTTTAGAGTGCTGGGTTGTGTGTGAGGCTGGGTTGTTGTGAGTGCGGGGTAAGTGTTGGGAGGCGGGGAGTGTGCGAGGCTGGGGTGTGCAGAGGCTGGGTGTGTGAGGCTTGGTTAGTGTGTAGTGGGTTGTGTGAAAGTGCGGGGTGTGTGATTTCTTTTGGTTGAGTGCGGGGAGGGGGAAGGCGGGGCAAGTGTACAGGGTGTTGGTGGTAGGTTGGGCTAGTGTCGAGTGCTGTGTTAGTGTGCAGGTACGGGGAAGTGTGAGTGCGGGGTTGTGTGCAGAGTGGGGGTTGTGGAGAGGGGGGTTAGAGTGCAGAGTTGTCGGTATGTGGATAAGTGTGCAGAGTGGGGGTTGTGGCGAGTGCTGGGATAGGGGCAGAATGGGGGAAGGGGCATAGTGGGTTATGTGTGGGTGGGGGGGCCCTGGGGTCATGTGCTACAGTACTAGTAAGTCCGGGGCGGTGAGAAGAGTCCGGGGGTCAGTGTAGAGTCCGGTCAGTGTAAAACAGTACAGTGAGTCCGGGGGCAGAGGAGCAGTATTAGTAGAGTCCTGGAGTTGAGAGCACAGTTCTAGTGAGTCCTGGGGTCAGTATCACAGACTGGAAGAGTCCTGGGTCAGTGAAAATACTTCTATAGAGCCCTGGGGCGGGAGTACATTATTAGTGGTCCGGGGTCAGTGTAGAGACAGTACTAGTGAGTCCGGGGGCAGTGTAAACAGACTAGTGAGTCATGGGGTCAGTGGGGCACAGTACTGGAAGGTCCTGGGATCAGTGTAGAGTACAGTACTAACACCGGGGATCAGTGAGGTACGATAGTACAGTCCGGGGGTCAGTGAGAGTACAATAGTACACCTGGGGTCAGTGAAGTACAGTACTGTAGAGTCCTAGGACGTGTAGAGTACAGTACTAACAGTCCGGGGGTCAGGAAAACAGAAGACAGTCCTGGGTCAGTGTAGGACAGTACAGTAGAGTCCGGGATCAGTGAGAGTACAGTACTATACAGCCTGGGTCAGTGTATAGTACAGATAGTACAGTCCTGGGTCATGTAATACAGATAGTAGAGTCCTGATTGTAGGTACAGTATTTTTGTCCTGTTAGTGTAGAGAAGATAGTACAGTCCTGGGGTCAGGTGAGTCAGTACTAGTAGGTCCTGGGGTCAGTGTAGAGACAGTACTAGTTGAGTCATAGGTCAGTGCAGATCACAGTACTGGAAGAGTCCGGGGATCAGTGAGGTACAGTACTAGCACAGTCCGGGTGTCAGTGTGAGCAGTACTAACAGTCCTGGGGCGGAGAGACAGTTACAGAAGAGTCCTGGGGTAGCTCTCGATGTTAAACGTTCTTCAAACACACTGAAATTTTGGCTGTTGCGTTTGTGGGGGACGATTAATTTTTTTTCCCTTTATATAAAACTGGTTTGTGTGTGTGTGTGTTGTGTGGGGGATGTGTGTGTGTGTGTGTGTGTGTGTGTGTGTGTGTGTGTGATGTGTGTGTGGGGTTGTGATGTGTGTTTGGGGGATGTGTGTGTGTGTGGGGGGGGATGTGTGTGATGTGTGTGTGTGTGTGTGTGTGGGGGTTTGTGTGTGTGTGTGTGTGTGTTTTGTACCACCTAGTTGTACTCCCCTATTTGGGGTTTGCGGGGGTGAGTAAAAGCCCTGGCCCCCGCCTCTTACCCCCCGCACTGGACCCCCGCGATATGAGCACAACCTCTGTTAAAGCATTTTAAGACCCTGCCTCCACTACACCCCTAAACTATTCCACTTCCACAATCGGACGAAAAATATTCCAACATCTCTGTGATTCATCTGAGTCTTCAACTTCCATCTGTGCCCCCTTGTTGTTTTTCCCATCTCTGGAACATTCTGTCTCTGTCCACTTTGTCAATTCCCCAGTATCTTATATGTTGTTATCATGTCCCCCCATTCTCCTGTCCCCCATTTCGTCAGGTCGATTTCCTTAACCCCCCCTCGTAGGACATACCCCAGCCCGGACAGTCTTGTTGAAAACCCTTTTGCCTGAGTTCTTCACATGTTTGGGCTGGGGGGGTTTCCCAACGGGTGCTGCATACCCAATAGGGGCCCTAACGTAAAAGGTACAGGGCCCTAACGATTCTTTATTAAATGTCGGAATGTGTTCAGGTTTGCTAGGCCCATTGCGAGCAGTTATTTGGTTGATGCCCCCCAGGAGATGGTCGGGTGTTATATCCCCCAAAGATTTTTTCCTGATTGGGGTTTGCAGCCGGGCCCCCCTAGGTGTACTCCGTCTGCGGTCTTTTTTCCCCTTCCCCCAACTTCGCTTTGCATTTGGGTGGGAACTCAGGAGCCAGTTGCGGACCAGGCTTGGGCTGTCCAGACCCCTTTGTAGTTCTCTGGTCCCCCTCCATTTAATTTTATCATTAACTTCCCTCATCTTGGGGAAAAGGGGGAAATTTGAGTCCATTCCTTTCCCCTTATTCCAAAAAATCAAAAAAAGCACTGGTCCCGGGCACCCCCCTGGGGCCACGCTTTGTCAGGGGCCCCCTGGGTACCCCATCACTACCTTTTCTCGTTGTTGCCTTCCCGTCACACCCCCCGATCCTTGTTTATAATTTTTGAAGGGTTCTTTTACCCCCAAAAAAGGCCCCAAAAACCCCCCCTTCTCGGGTCATCTTTGTTTTTTTCCCAAAAAACCCAAAAAAGGTGAAAAAGGGTTTCCTTATGAATCCAGTTGGGTTTTCGTTTTTTAACTTTTCCCCCTTCCCGGGGCTCCACCACCCCCCCTCCTTTTGGGGGTTTTGTTGTGTGTGTGTGTGTGTGTGTTGTTTTGTGTGTGAAAGGGGTATAAGGGGTGTAATTTTTTGTTTGGGGTGGGGGTGTGTGTGTTTTTTGTGTGTCTCCCGGGGTTTTTTGCAGGGGGAGAGTCACAGCCCCCCCCCCCCCTCTTCAATTTGGGCCTACTGGTTTTTTTTGGTGGTGTGGTTTTTATGGTTTTATGTGTCCATGTGTCTTTTTTTCTTTTAATGTATTGGGCCCAAACACACACACACACAAAAAACACACACAACACACACAAACAAACACACACACATACACACACACATAAAACACGTACGTACACTACACCGCAACCCCACACACGCACACACGCGCACACACGCAACACGCGACAAAAGAGCAAAATATATATATATATAAAAACACAGTAAACAGGTGATATCAAAATATGCAAGACAACCACTATGAAAAATAGAGGAATTCCCAAACGCTCGTGACTACTCCATTATCAAGGAACTATAAAAGGGAAAATACAAGAAGGCTTATAAAGGGGGAGAAAAACACCCCCACAGTCACATCAACTAACAAAGACAACACCTCACAAGGAACAACGCACGACTCTGTGAAGAGGAAAATAAGAAAAAAACCTAAAATTTCCCAAGAAAAGATTAGTCCAATTTATTATTAAATTTTTCCCAAATTTTATTAATTATAAAAGAATCCAATTTATATAAACCAAAAGAAATATTCATATTATTTTCAAAACTGCTTTTAATAAAATGATTTATTATTTTCCCTCTAAACCATAATTGTTTGTTTCCCTTTAATTTTTAAAAAATCAATTGGAGGGTTTAAAATTTTACAAAAAAAAATGAAAAAACCCAGTTCAATGCTTTTTATGTTGTTTTTAATCGTTCAAGATTTTTCCCAGTTTGCCCTAATAAACTTTATATATTTTACGGGGAATTTATAGAAATCCGTGTTTTTAATTTTTTAAAAAAGCTTTTTCAAAAATTTTTTAAATACAATTTTGATATTTTTTAAAAAAATTCCCTTTTTAGGAAGGGAGAACCAAATTTTTTTGGTTAATGGTTTGCCCCTTTTATTGAAAAGTATTCCTAGCTTTTTTAAAAAGATTTATAAATTTATTTTCTGGGGTATTTTAAATCATTATTTTCATAAATTTTAGAGATTTCTTCCCATGAATTTGGGATCAAATACGTAAAGCTCCAAAAACATTAAAAAAAAAACCGACATTTTAACCTATCTTGATGGAAGATAATATGTACAAGGAAAAAATTTTTTGTTTTTTGTAAATTTTAAATTTAAAATCAATTTTCCCCCTTAAAAAAAAAAAAACATCTAGGAAGGGCAATGAGTTATTTTTTTCAAACAACAGAAAATTTTATAGAATGAGCTGCTATTTAATTTAACAAGGAAATGGTTTATGCTACATTCTTGGGTAAAAAAATATCATCAACATATTATACCCTTAGCTCTATTAAAGGGTTTTTTAAAATTTTTTTAAAAAATTCCTATATAAGTTAAAAAAAAAGGGTAAAAGGGATCCCCTTGCCATACCAAACTTGGTGTAAACTCACATTAAATAAAAATTTTTCAAAACAATACAAAGTTTAATAAGTTAATATAGTAGGGAATAATGGTAAATCATAATTTAAACCCGTTCTTCAAAAAAAACTTATATATATATATATATATATTTCTTTTTTCTTTCAACACGCCGTTTCCCACCGAGGCAGGGTGGCCCAAAAGGAAAAACAAAGTTTCTCCTTTTACATTTAGTAATATATACAGGAGAAGGGTTACTAGCCCTTGCTCCTGGCATTTTAGTCGCCTCTTACGACACGAAGACAGAGGAAGAATTCTGTTCCACTTCCCATGGAAATATATATATATATATATATATATATATATATATATATATATATATATAATATATATATATATATATATATATATATATATTATATATATAATTAAATTTCTAAAATTTCCCAATTACAGTTTCTCCAAAGTGTGTCGAAGAAGCAAGGGAAGGGAGAGGGAGGAGCGTGGAAAGAAGGATAGAGGGGAGGAGGAAGAAGAAGAGGAGGATGAAGATTTAAACTTGACTTTTTCGAGCTTTTGTTTTGAGTCTTCTTTGTGCCTGGGTCTTCCAAGTTGTGTTTCTAAATTTTAGTAAACTTCTTTTGCCTCAGTGGAGGGATAAATATTTCCTCATTTTCTGGTCGTTTTCGCCTGCAAAAAAAATACATCAACACAGTGTTGTGAATCGAAAACTAAATATGGTATTTTATGTTATACAACTTCAACGTGGCACTTGCCTTTGTTGTGGAAAAATTACCCCCAAACATGGGGCAGGAGCAAGGGGTTTACGACCCCTCCCTCGTTCACTCACTTCCATCATGGTGGAAGCAAGAGTTCATCACCTCCCCCTCTCCCACAGCGCTCGAGATGGACGGGGATCATATACTCGAAGTCTTAACAACTCAGATATGAGACTCCAGTCTCAGCAAGTCACACACCAGACCGGGCGTCGTCATAATGGACACTCCTTCTACCAACAAAGGCTTGCGAAACAACTCACTTACATATTTTCCGAGAAAGACTGCTATTGATTGCTAGTAAAATAAACCTAGACATAGAACACCTCAGAGCCAAGAAATTCATGTTCTTTGTCCTAGCTACGTCGTCACAGCTGGCAGCTGAAGTTTTCAGTCGTTTGTCAACAGACATTGACTCCCCGACGCCGGAGCACCGAGGCTTTATTAATCCAACAGAACGACTGGGCAGGTGGAAACCGCCTCAGAAGGACACTGGCAAATCCACAAAGCGTTGAAACATAGAGATCCGTGGCCGTATCCGTGTACTCTCGTGACAACCATTCGTACTGAAACAATCTCAGGGTGAACTGCATAAGGGATACAGTATTGAGAAGCAAATTTAAGTCTCCTATGCAAGGTTTCACTACACAAGTGTAGTGAAACATTAATCATGGACATATTAAGGAGATCTAAAATAGAGATACTGTGCTAAGACGCAAATAGGTAACTCTGTTAAGCGAGGTATCACCAGTAACTCTTCTCAGACATACATTAAGTTCACATATTAAAGACATATATTAAAGTTCACAGGTTGATCTTGTGAACAAGTGATGGAAGTCAGTCAACATTAAACAAGTTGACGTATTGTGTATCGAACCGTCTAATTGTGCTATGAACTAGAATTCTAATGTGTACGACAAATTGTCCATCAATACCGGCATCACAACAACGCAATAGCGTCTCAAGGCTTCCGCTACATATGAGCCAGGAAAGTTCTGTTCCCCAAACACGACATCCCACATAAACACTGCAGTGGATAGGGTCAAGTGTTAGGGCGATTCGCCAAATCCAAGTAATTTACGTAATCTCCCCAGGTACTTACACCTGTCAACTGAAGCATATATATGTCAGGAAGGGGGTGTATATTATTGTTGTTACACCCGCTATTTTTCAGCCCAGTGAGACGTAAGACAGCCGACACTGCAACGGAAGACTCCCAGGTTGCGGCTGCTAGGATTCTTAGGCTGTCAACTTAAAGATAAGTACACTCAAAGACCACCAACTGAGGAGGGCAGTTTTCTCCTCCCAGTCCCTCAAATCCCACCAGGCCACCACGGTCAAGTTCACTACCTTCCACGCACCATACCCACCCAGCATGTACTCCACTCCTTCAGTCTAGCTAGCCAGATGGATGCCAATCAGGAGGAAGCGAGCAGCCAGGGAAATGACACGGCTGGCAATACTAGGAGAGGCAAGTGTCGGTCGTGTTTACAGCTTCGTTGTCTCAACATTATTGGTTTCCTCCGCAAACACGGTAGCTGCCCTGGTTCAGGATGTCCTCCTGTGGAAAGTGTTGATCCAGAGCCACTTCAGGCACCTGAACCCACTCCAACAGATCTCATCTTATCAGATAATATCTTGGAAGCAATTAAAGCAACAGGTACCAGGACACTCACACATATTCCCAAAGCAGCCCATCCACACGCAGCTGGGAAACTTGCAGACCTCGTAAAAAAGGTAAATGTTCCACCAACCATCAAGGCATGGCACAACTTGCTACTTTTTAGCAATGTCTGCTTAGCTGTGCCGGAAAGAAGGAGAAAGAGGCTACCCTCAATGATCAATAAATCCTTAAGAGACTTTCCCAGAGCTGATAACCTCATTCGCCTTCCCAGTCAATGCAAAAACGGAAGAGGCAGAACCCCCTCTTACTCCAATGACAACGAAAAAATCAGAGTCCATGTGAGCAAGAAAATTGAAGAGGGCAACACAGTGGGGGCAATCAGAAACCAGGGAAACCAGGGGCACCAACAGTTCCAACACCTCTGTCCCCACTGTGGAACCATTGATTGTGCAAGACTCGGACATTTACAAAGCAAAAATGTCGCTCCCGTCCGGCTCTGCTGGGGGTTACACTGGAATAAGGCCACAGCATTTAAAGGAAATGGTTAATCCAGTTATCGAGGAGATTGCAGAGACACTGCTTTCAGAGATCACAAGGCTCGTCAACAATTCCTTGGCTGGTCTGATTCCTGACGAAATTAAACTTTTCTTTTTCTGTTGCATCACTTTGTCCCCTTAAAAAGAAGGATGGAGGAATTAGGCCAATTGCAGTGGGCAACACTTATCGCCGCCTGGTTTCCAAAGCTGCTGTCAGAAGCATTCGCGCAGAGGCGGCCATCATGCTTCAACCAAACCAGCTTGGCTTTGGGGTTTCTCAAGGAAGTGAAGCAGCGATTCATGCAACAAGGGCGAATATCAACAACCTGCCTGAGGACAATGCAGTGGTATTAGCAGCTGTACAAGAA
The DNA here is from genome assembly GCA_009830355.1 of Cherax destructor. NCBI lineage: Eukaryota > Metazoa > Arthropoda > Malacostraca > Decapoda > Parastacidae > Cherax > Cherax destructor. Next base: position 8,573 of record WNWK01041569.1, on the reverse strand, counting down.
CATTTCCCTTGTCTCTTCCCTTTTGTTTCAGCTGGATATGGAAAGGAATCAATGCTGCTGTTTGGAGAGCATGAAATCACAACATCAGAGAGTGTCCAGCAAGGGGACCCTCTCGCACCATTTCTCTTCTGTAAAGCGATTAGGGAAATCACAGTCAGACTGGATGATGGCACACTAGCAGGTACAAAGGAGTCCCTTCTAGATGATCTTACACAGGTGATGACACGGGGACAGGAAATGGGTCTCATTCTGAATCCATCCAAATGTGAAATCATCTCAGTCAATCAACAAGTGATAGATGCAGTGTTATCAAAACTACCAGGAGCATCAGCCATTGCCCCCACAAATAGCGTCTAGCTTGGAGAACCTCTGGGAAGCGATGCCTTTGACACAATTCTCAGGAAGAAACTGGAAGAGTTGAGGAGAATGGAACAACGAATAGGCAATCTTTACACCCACGATGCCTTGTACCTTCTCACAAAGTGCTGAGTTTTCCCAGGTTGACATATTTCCTAAGATGTGCACCTTCATATGATAACCCTATACTGCACGAATATGACAGTATCCTGAGGCAGATTTTTACGAAATTACTTAACCTTACTCTAGAAGACGGGCCACTGCCCGTCAGACTAAGAGGCATTGGTGTCCGCAAATCATCACAGATATCGCTACCTGCTTTCCTGTCCTCATGCGTTGCATCCAGAGGGCTTGTAGCAGCGATTCTCCCTGAACATCTTAGGGACAAGATAGTCTAGGACCAAAAGTTCATTGGCGGAGCCAGGATCTGGGATAATCTAACAGGCTCTGAAACTAAACCTGCTCTCCCCAACAACTAAAAACAGTCGCACTGGGATGGCCCAATAGTGGAGAATATAGCCTCAACAATGCTTCAGAGTGTGTCAGGGAAGGATAGAGCCCGCCTCCTGAGAGTGAGAGCGCCTCATGCAAGGGACTTTCTGTTGGCTGTTCTAAACTCCAGCCTTAACACACGCCTCGACCCACAGACCATCCACATTGGTGTTGGCCTTCGACTTGCCGCCCCTATTCTCGCCGAACACAGGTGTATTTGTGGCAGTGAAGCAGGAGACCGATTCGGGAACCATGGTCTTGTGTGTCGTAAATCCGAGGGAAAGATTGCAAGACATGAGGAAATTAATAACATTATTAAGAGGAGCCTCACAACATCCGGATGCCCAGCAGTAAGGGAGCCACCCCAACTATGCAGATCTGATGACAGCCAAAAGCGTCCAGATGGTATCACCCTTCAAGCCTGGACAGACGACAAGCAGGTGGTGTGTGACTACACCTTGGCTGATACCTATCTAGAATTCACCAGGGAGGAAGGAGGGGCAGCCGCCAGCTTCAGGGAGTCCCAAAAGTCTAGAAAATATGGAGAACTTGCCCATCATTATATGTTTGTTCCCATAGGCTCGGAGACCCTTGGCTCATGGGGAAAGAGTGCATCTAAGTTCCTTAAGGAGCTAGGAAAAATACTCATAAGTATAACTAGAGATCCCAGGGCAGCTAGTTTTCTGTTCCAGCGACTCAGCGCTGCTGTTCACAGGGGTAATGCCCGCTGTATTTTGGGCACGCGCCCCAGCTCTGAGAAGTTGGATGAGATTTTCGCATTATAATCAGTGACAAACACGTAATAATATGTATTAGACATGTATCTCTCACACCTCCTGTACTGTATATTCCATCATTATATCAACAATGTATCTCCTAAATCTTTTGTACCATATTATGTAATAAAATATACCTATTGATAAAAAAGAATGAAAAGATGGGGTGGTAGTGCCTTAAACCACAGGACCACCCAATTGGGTGGTCCTGTGGGTAAAGGCGTCATGTGGTTCTCGCTCACAATGACGGGCCAGTACAACATGAGTTCGAACCCTGGCTAGTGCAGTGTTGTTATTGATCAATACCACTCGTTCGTGGTTACAATAATATATATGTATGTATGTATACCCTTAACGAAACTGCAGCTGGACGAGACTCGATCCTGCGTCACGTTGTCCAGCCCCGTATTTAGCCACACAACTTTTGCATTGCTTTTACCATTTCTAGCGAACTAGACTTGCTTCATGTTGCGAGGACATACGTGGTGTTGGTAAGCTCAGAGCTAATTTCTACTTCCTTTTGAATAGCAGCCTCCACGAGCAATCTATTTGTTAATGAAATCACGAAACAAGTGATTTTGAATCATTAACGAAACTGCGGCTTTGTGTAGACTGCTCGTGGAGGTTGGTATTGCCTCCACGATCAGTCATATAGTGGTATTGCCTCCACGATCAGTCTATATATAGGCTGTTACTGCGTGTGGTCAGCAGTAACAGCCTGGATGATCAGGCCCTGATCCACCACTAGGAATGGTCACGGACCTGGCCTCGGGGGCGTTGATCCCCGAAACCCTCTCCAGGTATACTAGGGCCTAAGTAATGACACTTGGCACCCTACATCCGTAGACTTTATCTGATATCACTAACTTCCCAACCGCTTAAGCGTTTTAGCAAAATGTTATCGACCTGCATTAGCTAAACACAATTTTTACGTACAAAACAACTAAATATTATTTGTTCCAATATGACGGAAATGTGTGACAGCATTAGGTAATGGACACACAAAATATCTTAACATTTCTTAACTAATACCAGAACAATTTACATTCTCTATAGCCATAGAAGCAAAATATTTTGGAATGAATTACGAATATATAAACATAAACTTATTTTCAAATAAATGAAAATGTATTACATGTTTATGAAAAATATATATGCAAAAAAAAATATTTATTGCATTAAATTGCCTACTTTCTGATATACCCTGGCAAGAGTTGTCGAGGTGGCAAGTGTTGTTACTCCACTTTGAAGGACATGTCTCTACACTTCCTTGAAACACATCTCGAGAATGAATGACGGTCTCTATTTTTTTCATCTTTCAGTGGACGAAGGCAATAGATGCCGCATTTTTAGGTTTAAAACCAATCGATCACGAGGGTGATTAAGGTTGTACTTCACACCACTAGTCAACGACACTTTAATTTCCTAAACAGCGATTAAATTCTCAGCATAAGTACAAACGCTGCTCCATGTATATACGTTGGGATATACAACTTTTCGATGTATATACCCAGAGATACACGCCTCTCAGTGTATATACCCATTTTTTTCTGACGTCTATCTACCATGCCGAAAAACGCCCCACAATTTACAAATTCACTGTAAAATAAGGACAATATTAAAAATCTATGTAATATTATTACTTTATTAACTGTGAAAAAATACCATTATACAATTTTTATACAAGGCATTATACAGGTAGATACAATGTATAATATAAAAGCATTGAGGTGAAGATATATTGAGAGGAGCATAGTAGAGCTCTCGGTAATAGGCACTAATATAGGCGCTTACTATGGACTTAATATATCTTATGTACTTAATATAGAGAATATCTATATGAGTGTGAATCAGAGTTTCCTAGACTGTGTAAGAATAATCCAGATTGGTCAAAGATGAAATCAGCTTATTATAAGATAAATCCAAATTGGTAAAATATGAATTCAGCTTATGTTTATATGAATCCAATAAGATGAATTCAAATTGGTAAAAGATGAATCCGGCTTATTATAAGATGAATCCGGCTTATTATAAGATGAATCCAGATTATATAAGATAAATCCCAGTGACTTACTGCCATCCTTGTTTAAGAAAATGCACACGTTACAAAAGTTTCAAGCGGGCCAACGTTTCGCCCTGTGTGAATTTCATAGAGCCAAAACTTGATAAATCTCTAACAGCGCTAATGTTCTCCTAACGAAAGCTCGTTTTGAAGCGTGTGTTTTGTAACATGTATCTCCTTCCCAGACGTTATAAGCACTGTATAACAAACACTGCTAATAACTTAAACAAACTTAAGTCAAGTTTTGCAAAGACTTCGATGACAGGTGATCAAGTTAGTGGCCGTGTAGCAAGTTGTGGGATTATAACAGTGTGTATGACTCACGAAATCGTAATAACACGATTGCAAAAAACCATACCACGGGTGGGGTTGAACCCGCGGTCAGAGAGTCTCAAAACTCCAGACCGTCGCGTTAGTTGGATGAATCTTATTGAAGCTAGCTGGCCCAGAGCTAACGCGACGGTCTGGGTTTTGAGACTCTCTGATCGCGGGTTTTAACCCCATCCGTGGGGTGGTTCGTTTTTAACAGTGTGTATGATTCAGTATGCAGATATACGCTGAGTATGACCAACCCCTTTTGCTCTCAGGGTTACATACACACACACACACACACACACACACACAAACACAAACATACACACACAAACACAAAGATACCACACAAACACAAACACAAAAAAACACACACGCACACACACACACAAATAACACACAAAACACACACAAACTTATCAACGACGGCCAACACGGTTTCAGGGATGGGAAATCCTTGTCACAAACCTACTGGAGTTCTATGACAGGGTGACAGCAATAAGACAAGAGCGAGGGGTGGGTAGATTGCATATTCTTGGATTGTAAGAAGGCGTTTGACACAGTTCCACACAAGCGATTAGTGCAGAAGCTGGAGGACCAGGCAGGGGTAACAGGGAAGGCACTATAATGGATCAGGGAATACCTGTCAGGAAGACAGCAGCGAGTCATGGTACGTGGCGAGGTGTCAGGAGCCCCGGTGACGAGTGGGGTTCCACAGGGGGCCAGACACTACAAACCTCAATCAAGGGGAAAAAATCTTCGGGTGAGTATAACATCAGGCACATCCCCTGAGGCGCACATCAACCAAATAACTGCTGCAGCATATGGGCGCCTAGCAAACCTAAGAACAGCATTCCGACATCTTAATAAAGAATCGTTCCCGGACCCTTACCTTTATTAGGCCCATTTCTGGAGTATGCCCCAGTTTGGAACCCACACCTAGCCAAGCACGAGAAGAAGCTAAGAAAGTGCAAAGGTTTGCAACAAGACTAGTCCCGGGCTAAGGGGATGTTCTGAGGAGGTTAAGGAAAATTAACCTGAGCACTGGAGGAAGGAGGGAAAGGGGGAAAATGAAAGAAATAAGATACTGAGAGGAATTGACAAGGTGGACAAAGACAGAATGTTCCAGAGATGGGACACAGCAACAAGGGACACAGTTGGAAGTTGAAGACTCAGATGAATCACAGAGATGTTAGGGAAAATATTTCTTCAGTCACAGAGTGGTCGGGAAGTGGAATAGTTTGGGAAGCGTGAGTGGAGGGGTTCCAAAAAGCTTTTAAAAGAGGGAAGGGGAAAAAACCCCTGGCGCAGGGGGGGTGACCCAGTAGCGGCCAGGAGGAGGCGGGGCCAGAAGCTAATTTTCCCTTGCAACCACAACCAGGTGGTACACCCACACACAAAACACACACACACACTCCCCCCACACACACACACACAACCCCCCACACACCCCCCCCCCACACACACACACAAAAAACACACACAAAGACACACACACACACAAATACACACACACACAAAAAACACACACACACAAATACACACACACCCCTCCCCACACACACACACAAATACACACACACATACACACACACACACACAAATACACACACACATACACACACAAACACACACACACACACACACACACACACACACAAATACACACACCCCTTTCGTTGTATATAAAAACAGATCTTACAGAGTAAATAATACACAGGGGCCCCTTTTTTTGGGGGATGAGCTGGTAATAAAGAGCTGCTTTTTGAGTACACTTAGCCTCTTTTTTACAAAAAAATAAAAATGACATTCTAGACGCTGCAAGCCTCTTGAAATGATCCTCGTGAGAAAAAGTTTTATTTAAATTTTGGCTTAGATGGCCCCAAATTTTTAAAGGGTTTGGGGAACAGTTCTGGCGTTTTTTAAAAGGCTCTTTCATATGTGCGGTCATTTAACCGAAAAAAATAATTGTGCTCTAAAGGTATAATTCTACTTGGGGAAAAAAAAAAATAATTTCTGAGGTTTTTTTTCCCTTTAAAGAATTATGTTCTTGATAAAATGCGTTTCCACCTGGTCACCCCTTTATGAAATTTTCGGGGGTTTAACCCCGGTCACTTCAGATGATTTTTCCATGCCCCCTGCAGTTTTTCCCGGGGGGGGACCTTGATTGTTGCAGTGGGTGAATTTTGGGGGGGGGGGATAAATTTTTATTGTTGGTGGGTGAACTTGAGTGCTGGGGGGGTGACATTGATATTTGCCCCGGGTGACCTTGATGGTTGCAGGGGGGACCTTGATGGTTTCATTTTGGGCTTGTAGGGGGTGACCGGGGATAGTTGCAATGGATGACCTTGATTGTTGTAGTTTTGTCTTTTTACATTAAAAAGTGGGGTTTTTTTAATTTTTAAAAATGACGGTCATTTTCCTTAATGGGTACATGTACAGTATGTCCCTTAAAGGGGCTACATGCACAGTATGTCTCACTTTGGGGGAGTAAGGGACAGTATATCTCACTTAATGGAGTACATGTACAGTATGCCCCTTTTTAAAGGAATACATGTACAGTTTGTCTCATTTAAGGAAAAACATGTACAGTATGTCTCATTAAAAATATTTTTTTAAAAAGTATTTTATTAAGGGTTTTTATTAAAATTTTTCTCCCAAAAAGTATTTTTACAGTATGTCTTACAATGGATACATGAAAAGCCCCCACTTAATGGAGACATGACAGTATATCTCATTTAAGGAAAAACATTACAGTTTTCTCCCAAAAAATTTTTCAGTATTATCCTTAAGGGGGACATGTACAGTATGTCTCATTTTTAAAGGAATACATGTACAGTATGCCCCCACTTAATGGAGTACATGTTTAAATATGTCTCATTTTAAAAAGGGATTGTGTATGTCTTACTTAAGGGGTTTCATAAGGGATGTCTCATTTAAAGGAGAAAATTTAAAAAATATGTCTTATTAAAAAAGGGGTACATGTACAGTAGGGCTCATTAAAAAATAGTACATAAAAAGTATATGTATGTGTCTCACGTAATGAAACCCCCCTTTTCCTCAGATGATTTCAAGGGGTCTGGCAGTGGGGAGTACATGTGTGTGTCTCAGGCAGTAAAATTTTAAAATGTCCCCAGGCGGGGAGGCAAGGGTGTCTCAAGTAGTGAGGGGCAAGGGTTCTCAGTGAGAGTACAAGTGCATATCTCGGGGGAGGAGAAAAGGGGGGTCTCAGTGAGGTAAAGTGCGTGTCCCAGGGGAAAATACAAGGGGTGTCTCATGGTGGGGTAAAGTGCGTGTCTCAGTTAGTGGGGTAAAAGGGGCGTGTCTCAGTTGGGGAAGTAAAAGGCGTGTCTCAGTTAGTGAAAGTCAAGTGCGTGTCTCAGGTAGTGAAGTACAAGTGCGTTTTCCCCAGGTAGTGAGAGTACAAGTGCGTGTCTCAGGTAGTGGGGTACAAGTGCGTGTCTCAGGAAAATGGGGTACAAGTGCGTGTCTCGGGGAGTGGGGTACAAGGGCGTGTCTCAGGTAGTGAGAGTAAAAATTTTCGTTTCTCGGGGAGTGAGAGTACAAGGCGGGCTCGGGGAGTAAAGTACAATTCGTTCCCAGTTAAAATAGAGTAAAAATTTTCCCCAGGTAGTGAGAGTACAAGTGCGTGTCTCAGTTATGAGAGTACAAGTGCGTGCCCCCAGTTGGGAAGTACAATTTCTTTTTCAGGTAGTGAGAGTACAAGTGCGTGTCTCAGGTAGTGGGGTCCCAATTATTCCCGGGGGAGAAAATACAAGTGCATGTCTCAGGAGTGAGAGTACAAGTGCGGGGTTTCAGGTAAAAGTACAAGTGCGTTCTCAGTTGGGGGAAATACAAGTGCGTGTCAAAAAGGGAGAGTACATTTTATATTTCAGGGGACAGTGGGAACATTTCCCCATTCTCTCAGAATGAATATACACGTTCTTTTCCCCGGATAGTGAACGACATGTACTTTTTAGGATAGTGAACGTAAAATGTACGTTCCTAGGATAGTGAACGTACAATACGTTCTTAGGATGGGGAACGTACATGTACTTCCCCGGGTAGTAAATACTATACTTTTTGGATGGGGAACGTACAGGGCCTTCCCCAGAATAGTGAACGTACATGCCGGGGGTTTCCCACGATAGTAAAAAAATATGCGTTCCTGGGGTAGTGAACCCCATGTACTTCCCCCGGATAGTGAACCTACATGTACGTTCCTAGGATAGTGAACTTACATTTTCTTTCCTAGGATAGTAAAAAACTTTTCATTCCTGGGGGTATGAACGTACATGTACGTTTCTAAGATGGGGGCTTACATGGAAGTTTTCCCCGGAATTTTTAAAATTTTAAAAGAAGGGGTTTTTTGATGAGTAAAATGAACGTTTATCAGCTTGTGAATGTCATGTCTTTCCCCCAGGTAATTAGTGTACATGAACTTCCCCAAAAAAGTGGGGGAACACGAGTTTTTCACATAGTGAGTGTACATGAACGTTTCCCAGGTGGGCCCTATACGTTTTTTTGGGTTGTGAGAACCCTCCTCTCGGGTTTTGAAGGTCGAGGGGACGTCT
>WNWK01041568.1:0-16391 GCA_009830355.1 Cherax destructor | reverse complement strand
CCCTAAAATTACATTCACTTGTAAGACGTAGAATGAGGGGAGACATGATCGAGGTATACAAGTGGAAAATGGGTATTAAAAAAGGGGATATAAATAAGGTCTTGAGGATATCTCTCCAAGAGAGAACCCGCAATAATGGATTCAAGTTAGATAAGTTTAGATTTAGAAAGGATATAGGAAAGTATTGGTTTGGAAATAGGGTAGTTGATGAGTGGAACAGTCTGCCTAGTAGGGTTATTGAAGCTAGGACCTTGGGTAGTTTCAAAATTAGGTTGGATAAATTCATGAGTGAGAGGGGTTGGATTTGAGTGGGACTCAGCATGAGTGGGTAGAATTGTCAAAGCTTATTTCTTGGGTAGCTTTGAAAATTGGGTTGAGCAAATATTCTGTTAGTGGGATGGATTGTGAAGGACCTGCCTAGTATGGGCCAACAGGCCTGCTGCAGTGTTCCTCCTTTCTTATGTTCTTATGTTCTTATATCACTAGTAATTCCCTCATCAAGGTCATTGATATATATTATAAATAACAATGGGCCTAAGACTGATCCCTGTGGAACACCACTTGTTACAAGTCCCCATTCGATTTAACCCCATTTATGCACACTCTCTGCTTCCTATTGGTGAGCCATGACTCGATCCATGACAGCACTTTTCCCCCAATGCCATGAGCTGCCACTTTCTTTAACAGTCTCTGGTGTGGTACTCTATCAAAAGCCTTACTAAAGTCTAAATAAACAATATCGAATTCTTTATCGTGATCAACAGCCACAAAAGCTTTACTGAAGAAGGTTAATAAATTAGATAGGCAGGAACGGCCCCTCGTGAATCCATGCTGGGTATCATTAATCAAATTATGGTTATCTAGATGGCTTCTAATAATATCAGCTATAATTGACTCTAGTAATTTGCCTACAATTGAGGTCAGCCCACGCAGTGGGCTTTAGTCACAGACAGATCTACCTGGAAAATGACTGTACCCTATATATATCTCCATGTTGCTCATTTTCCAGGTAGATCTGTCTGTGACTTCGATAAAGCACTGCGTGGGCGAAACGTTGTCAATAAAGGATCACATTATACTGCTTATGTGTTTATTTTTCCATTGTGTCGGTATTTTATACCATTTATTACTCTCCAGAGAGTGGAGATTCAACGCTCTAAGTCTATCTTCATACGGGAGATTTCTTATACTGTAAATCATTTTAGTCATTCTTCTCTGTATGTTCTCCAATGAATCTATATCCATCCTGTAGTAAGGAGACCAAAACTGAGCTGCATAATCCAAATGAGGTCTCACTAGTGATGTATAGAGCTGTAAAATAACTTTTGGACTTCTGTTGCTTATACTTCTTGAAATAAATCCTAGTAATCTGTTAGCCTTATTGCGCACACTTAGGCACTGTTGTCTTGGCTTTAGATTTCTGCTTACCATGACTCCCAAGTCTTTTTCACATTCTGTATGATCAAGCTCAACTTCACCTAGTTTATAAATTCGAGGGATATTTTCATTACCAACGACTAGCACCTTACACTTGTCCACATTGAACTTCATCTGCCACTTTTCAGACCAAGACATTAATTTGTCCAAATCCTCCTGGAGTTCACTGGTATCCTATTTTTGTATCATCAGCAAATTTACTCATGTCACTTGCAATTCCTTCATCAAGGTCATTAATGTAAATTATGAACAACAATGCTCCCAAAACTGATCCTTGTGGAACGCCACTAGTGACAAATCCCCATTCAGATTTGACCCCATTAATGGAAACTCTCTGCTTTCTATTGGTAAGCCATGCCTCTATCCATGCTAGAACTTTACTTCCTATACCATGAGCTGCCACCTTTCTTAAGAGTCTCTTGTAAAAACCTCTCATATGCTAACTTTTTCTCCCTTACTACTCTCTTTACATCATCATTCCACCAATCGCTCCTCTTCCCTCCCGCACCCACTGCCTGTAACCACAAACTTCTGCTGAACACTCTAACACTACATTTTTAAATCTACCCCATACATTTTCGACCCCATTGCCTACACTCTCACTAGCCCATCTATCCTCCAATAGTTGTTTATATCTTACCCTAACTGCCTCTCTTTTAGTTTATAAACCTTCACCTCTCTTACTTACTGATTCTATTTTCCTTGTATCCCATCTACCTTTTACTCCCACTGTAGCTATAACTAAAAAGTGATCTGATATATCTGTGGCCCCTCTATAAACATGTACATCCTTAAGTCTACTCAACAGTCTTTTATCTACCAATACATAGTCCAACAAACTACTGTCATTACGCCCTACATCATATCTTGTATACTTATTTATCCTCTTTTTCTTAAAATATGTATTACCTATAACTAAACCCCTTTCTATACAAAGTTCAATCAAAGGGCTCCCATTATCATTTACACCTGGCACCCCAAACTTACCTACTACACCCTCTCTGCATGTTTCTCCCACTTTAGCATTTAGGTCCCCTACCACAATTACTGTCTCATTTGGTTCAAAAGTTCCTATACATTCGCTTAACATCTCCCAAAATCTCTCTCTCTCTCCTCTACACTCCTCTCCTCTCCAGGTGCATACACGCTTATTATGACCCACTTTTCGCATCCGACCCTTATTTTAATCCACATAATCCTTGAATTTACACATTCATATTCCCTCTTTTCCTTCCATAACTGATCCTTCAACATTATTGCTACCCCTTCCTTAGCTCTAACTCTCTCAGATACTCCTGACTTAATCCCATTTATTTCTCCCCACTGAAACTCGCCTACCCCCTTCAGCTTTGTTTCGCTTGGGGCCAGGACATCCAACTTCTTTTCATTCATAACATCGGCAATCATCTCTTTCTTATCATCCGCACTACATCCACGCACATTCAGACAACCCAGTTTTATAAAGTTTTTCTTCTTCTCGTTTTTAGTAGATTTGTACAGGAGAAGGGGTTACTAGCCCATTGCTCCCGGCATCTTAGTCGCCTCATACGACACGCATTGCTTACGGAGGAAAGATTCTTTTCCACTTCCCCATGGACAATAGAGAAAATAAAAAGAACAAGAGCTATTAAGAAAAAGAAAAACCTAGATGTGTGTATGTATATATATGCATGTGTATGCCAGTGTAGTGTGACCTAAAGTGTAAGTAGAAGTAGCTAGATATACCTGTTATCCAGCGTGTTTATGAGACAGAAAAAGACACCAGCAATCCTACCATCATGTAAAACAGTTTCAGGTTTCTGTTCCACAGTCACGTGGCAGGACGGTAGTACTCTCCTGGGTGGTTGCTGTCTACCAACCTACTACCTACAATATATATATATATATATATATATATATATATATATATATATATATATATATATATATATATATATATATATAAACCACAACTACCTAAGAATTCACTCCTGCACCCAAGACACCAATCAAACCCAGCCCCTCCCACTCATATTTTGTCCAATCTCTTTTTAAAGCCACCCAAGGTCCTAGCCTCTATCACCCTAATCGGAAGATTGTTCCACGCATCTACAACTCTGTTCGAAAACCAGTACTTGCCTATGTCCTTTCTAAATATAAATTTATCCAATTTAAATCCGTTATTTCTGGTTCTTACTTGGTTCGATATCCTCAGTATTTTATTAATATCTCCTTTGTTTATGCCCATCATCCACTTGTACACCTCGATGATATCTCCCTCATTCTACGTCTCTCCAGAGAGTGGAGATTCAACGCTCTAAGTCTTTCTTCATACGGGAGATTTCTTATACTGTAAATCATTTTAGTCATTCTTCTTTGTATGTTCTCCAATGAATCTATATTCATCCTGTAGTAAGGAGACCAAAACTGAGCTGCATAATCCAAATCAGGTCTCACTAGTGATGTATAGAGCTGTAAAATAACTTTTGGACTTCTGTTGCTTATACTTCTTGAAATAAATCCTATTAATCTGTTAGCCTTATTGGCACACTTAGGCACTGTTGTCTTGGCTTTAGATTCCTGCTTACCATGACTCCCAAGTCTTTTTCACATTCTGTATGATCAAGCTCAACTTCACCTAGTTTATAAATTGAGGGATATTTTCATTACCAACGATTAGCACCTTACACTTGTCCACATTGAACTTCATCTGCCACTTTTCAGACCAAGACATTAATTTATCCAAATCCTCCTGGAGTTCACTGTTATCCTCCTCAGAATGAATTATACGGCCTATTTTTGTATCATCAGCATATTTACTCATGTCACTTGCAATTCCTTCATCAAGGTCATTAATGTAAATTATGAACAACAATGGGCCTAAAACTGATCCTTGTGGAACGCCACTAGTGACTAATCCCCATTCAGATTTGACCCCATTAATGGAAACTCTCTGCTTTCTATTGGTAAGCCATGCCTCTATCCATGCTAGAACTTTACCTCTATACCATGAGCTGCCACCTTTCTTAAGAGTCTCTTGTGAGGTACTCTATCGAAGGCCTTACTGAAATCCAAGTAAACTATATCATATTCTTTATCACTGTCTACTGCCTCAAATGTTTTATTGAAAAACGTCAGTAAATTTGTCAGGCATTAACGACCTCTCGTAAACCCATGCGGAGATTCATTAATCAAATTATGTTCTTCAAGGTGACTTCTGATAATATCAGCTAAATAGTCATTAAATAGAGAACACATTTCCAGTTCGTTATCCGTCAGCTGTCCATTCCCAATTTTCAGAGGTCCTACCTTTTCCCTCACCTTCGTCCTGTACACTTGAAAGAACCCTTTTGGATTAGTCTTTGATTCATTAGCAACCTTAATCTCATAGTCACGTTTAGCCTTTCTAATCCCTTTTACTTTCTTTTCAACTGAACATATTGGTCAATAAGGTTAACATCTCCTCTTTGATGCGTCTATAAATTCCTCTTTTCTCCCTAATAAATGTTTTAGCCTCCTGTTAATCCATTTGGGATCGTTATTATTTGACATAAATTCTCTCTGGGGAATAAACATACTCTGTGCACGTTGTACATTATTAAGAAAAAATCATAAACGCAGATCCCATCGTAATCGTTAGCTAGATTACCCCAGTCGAGATTAGACAGGTGTTCCCTAAGTCCAATATAATCGGCAGAACGAAAATCTGGAACTTTTACCGTATTATCCCTATTCTCGTACTCCCATGTAATATTAAAAGTAATGGATTTGTGATCACTAGCTCCAAGCTCTTCAGTGATCTCCAGATTATTTACAAGAGTTTCTTTATTTGACAAGACTAGGTCGAGCAAATTATTACCTCTGGTAGGCTCCGTCACACACTGCTTCAGAAAACAGTCCTGAACTACTTCCATAAAGTCACTGGACTCCAGATTACCGGTCAAAGAAGTCCAGTCAATTTGACTAAAGTTAAAATCCCCTACTATCACTACGTTATTGTGCCTAGAAGCCCTAACAATTTCGTCCCAAAGAAGTCTCCCTCTATCGTGATCCAAGCCTGGAGGTCGGTAACGGTCCCAGATTTTCGCTTAGCAGATTACAATGGACTTAGAGAACACTTATCATCTGTGGACTGGGGTAATGAAGAGAGCTATCAATATGACAGTTTTCTGAACACTATACATGCTGCCCAAATAACATTTATCCCATATAAAGAAATTAGATCGAATAGAAATGACCCAAAATGGATGAATAATAGGCTCAAATATCTTTTAGGGCAGAAGAAAGGAATTTATAGGCGTATCAAAAGAGGTGAGGGTCATCTTATGAGTCAGTATATTGACATTAAGAGGGACGTTAAAAAGGGGATAAGAAAAGCTAACGGGACTACGAAATTAAAGTTGCTAGGGATTCGAAAACTAACCCAAAAGTTTTTTCCAGGTGTATAGAACAAAAGTTAGAGATAAGATAGGTCCTTGAAAATAATTATGGGTATCTTACTGAAAAGAGAATGAAATGTCTCTATTTTTAATAATTATTTTCTTCTCGTTTTCACTCGAAGACACTAATAATATCCCAAAATTAGGTATTTAGTGGGCCTGAAGAAGATAAATTATGTAGTATCACAGTCACTAACAATGGTTATCAAACAGATAGACTGTTTGAAGCAAAATAAATCGCCAGCCCTGATGAGCTTTTTTTTTCAAGGGTTCTTGATAGGAATGCAGAATTGAACTCTGTCAACCCTTAACTAACATTTTTAACATCATCTTCAAACAGGTGTAGTGTCTGATACGTGGAAGATGGCCATGTAATTCCATTTTTAAAGCGAGGGGACAAGTCGTTACCATCAAATTACCGCCCAATAAGTCTAACTTCAATTGTAGGCAAATTATTAGAGTCGATTATAGTGATAACATTAAGATAGATTCAGGAATAGGCATAATTTGATTAATGATACTCAACATGGATTCACCAGGGGCGTTCCTGCTAACTAATTTATTAACTGTTTCAGTAAGGCTTATGAGGCAGTTGATCAGCGATAAGAATTCGATATTGTTTATTTGGATTTTAGTAAGGCTTTTATAGAGTACAATCAAGCTGTTAAAGAAAGTGGCTGCTCACGGCATTGAGGCAGTGTTTTCATGGATCAGTCATGCTCACCAATAGGAAGCAGAGGTGTGCATAATGGTTAAATCTGAGTGGGGATCTGTAACAAGTGCGTTCCACAGGGATCGGTTTGGGCCCGTTGTTCTATAAGAACATAAGAACATAAGAAAGGAGGAACACTGCAGCAGGCCTGTTGGCCCATACTAGGCAGGTCCTTCACAATCCATCCCACTAACAGAATATTTGCTCAACCCAATTTTCAAAGCTACCCAAGAAATAAGCTTTGACAATTCTACCCACTCATGCGCGAGTCCCACTCAAATCCAACCCCTCTCACTCATGAATTTATCCAACCTAAATTTGAAACTACCCAAGGTCCTAGCTTCAATAACCCTACTAGGCAGACTGTTCCACTCATCAACTACCCTATTTCCAAACCAATACTTTCCTATATCCTTTCTAAATCTAAACTTATCTAACTTGAATCCATTATTGCGGGTTCTCTCTTGGAGAGATATCCTCAAGACCTTATTTATATCCCCTTTGTTAATACCCATTTTCCACTTGTATACCTCGATCATGTCTCCCTCATTCTACGTCTTACAAGTGAATGTAATTTTAGGGTCTTCAATCTTTCTTCGTAAGGAAGATTTCTAATGCTATGTATTAATTTAGTCATTCTACGCTGAATGTTTTCTAACGAATTTATGTCCATTCTGTAATATGGAGACCAGAACTGAGCTGCGTAATCTAGGTGAGGCCTTACTAATGATGTATAAAGCTGTAATATAACCTCTGGACTTCTGTTGCTAACACTTCTTGATATAAATCCCAGTAATCTATTTGCCTTATTACGTACGCTTAGGCATTGCTGTCTTGGTTTAAGGTTGCTGCTTACCATCACCCCCAAGTCCTTCTCGCAATCTGTATGGCTAAGTTCTACGTTATTTAACTTATAAGTGCTTGGGTTATGGACACTCCCGAGCTTCAGAACCTTGCATTTATCTACATTGAACTGCATCTGCCACTTTTCTGACCACGAATTAAGTTTGTCTAAATCTTCCTGAAGTTCTATGACATCTATGTTTGAATCAATTATCCTACCTATCTTCGTGTCGTCGGCGAATTTGCTCATATCACTAGTAATTCCCTCATCAAGGTCATTGATATATATTATAAATAACAATGGGCCTAAGACTGATCCCTGTGGAACACCACTTGTTACAAGTCCCCATTCGGATTTAACCCCATTTATGCACACTCTCTGCTTCCTATTGGTGAGCCATGACTCGATCCATGACAGCACTTTTCCCCCAATGCCATGAGCTGCCACTTTCTTTAACAGTCTCTGGTGCGGTACTCTATCAAAAGCCTTACTAAAGTCTAAATAAACAATATCGAATTCTTTATCGTGATCAACAGCCTCAAAAGCTTTACTGAAGAAGGTTAATAAATTAGATAGGCAGGAACGGCCCCTCGTGAATCCATGCTGGGTATCATTAATCAAATTATGGTTATCTAGATGGCTTCTAATAATATCAGCTATAATTGACTCTAGTAATTTGCCTACAATTGAGGTCAGGCTTATTGGGCGGTAGTTTGACGGTAGTGACTTGTCCCCTGCTTTAAAAATAGGAATTACATTAGCCATCTTCCACATATCAGACACTACACCTGTTTGAAGAGATAAATTAAAAATGTTAGATATTGGTTCACAGAGTTCCATTTTGCATTCCTTAAGAACCCTTGCAAAAGCTCATCAGGACCCGGCGATTTATTTTGTTTCAGTCGGTCCAGCTGTTTCATAATCATTTCGCTAGTGACTGTGATATTACATAATTTATCTTCTTCTGGGCCTCTGTAAAAATTAATTACTGGGATATTATTAATGTCTTCCTGTGTGAAAACCGAGAGAAAATAATTATTAAAAATAGAGCACATATCATTCTCCTTGTCAGTAAGATGCCCAAAGTTATTTTTAAGGGGACCTATCTTATCCCTAACTTTTGTTCTATAAACCTGGAAAAAACTTTTGGGTTAGTTTTTGAATCCCTAGCAACTTTAATTTCATAGTCCCGTTTAGATTTTCTTATTCCCTTTTAACGTCCCTCTTAATGTCAGTATACTGATTTATAAGATGACCCTCACCTCTTTTTATGCGCCTATAAATTCCTTTCTTCTGCCCTAAAAGATATTTGAGCCTATTATTCATCCATTTTGGGTCATTTCTACTTGATCTAATTTCTTTATACGGGATAAATGTTCTTTGGGCAGCCTGTATAGTGTCAAGAAAACTGTCATATTGATACCTCTCTTCTTCACCCCAGTCCACAGTTGATAAGTGTTCTCTAAGTCCATTATAATCTGCTAAGCGAAAATCTGGGACCATTACTGAATTATCCCTACTATCATACATCCATTCAATGCTAAAGGTAATTGACTTGTGGTCGCTTGAGCCGAGTTCCTCTGTAATTTCTAAATTATTAACAAGGGTTTCCTTGCTTGCCAGAACCAAGTCAAGTAGGTTATTTCCCTTGTAGGTTCTGTTACAAACTGCTTCAAAAAGCAATCCTGAACTACTTCTAAAAAGTCGTTAGATTCTAAATTCCCTGTCATGAAATTCCAATCAATCTGACTAAAGTTAAAGTCCCCTAGAATTACTACGTTATCGTGTCTTGTGGCCTTAACAATTTCCTCCCAAAGTAGTCTCCCTTGTTCCCTATCTAAGTTTGGAGGACGGTAAATCACGCCTAAAATCAATTTTTCACACCCCTCTGAAAATTCTATCCAGACAGACTCTGTATGTGTTAATTCAGACTTTATACCCGTTTTTATGCAACAATTTAAATGATCACGGACATAGAGTGCCACCCCACCCCCTTTCCCGATACTTCTGTAATATATATAAATGACCTTGACGAGGGAATTACTAGTGATATGAGCAAATTCGCTGATGACACGAAGATAGGTAGGATAATCGATTCAGACGTAGATGTCACGGAACTTCAGGAGGATTTAGACAAACTCAATTCCTGGTCAGAAAAATGGCAGATGCAGTTCAATGTAGATAAATGCAAAGTTCTAAAGCTCGGGAATGTTCATAACCCTAGCACCTACCAGCTTAATAATGTTGAACTCAGCCGTACAGAATGCGAAAAGGATCTGGGGGTTATGGTAAGCAGCAACCTCAAACCAAGTCAGCAATGCCTAAGCGTAAGAAATAAAGCAAATAGATTACTGGGATTTATATCAAGAAGTGTAAGCAACAGAAGTCCAGCGGTTATATTACAGCTTTATACATCATTAGTAAGGCCTCACCTAGATTATGCAGCTCAGTTCTGGTCTCCATTTTACAGAATGGATATAAATTCGTTAGAAAACATTCAGCGACGAATGACAAAGTTAATTCATAGCATTAGAAATCTTCCGTATGAAGAACGATTGAAGACCCTTAAATTACATTCACTTGTAAGACGAAGAATGAGGGGAGACATGATCGAGGTATATAAGTGGAAGATGGGTATTAATAAGGGGGATATAAATAAGGTCTTGAGGATATCTCTCCAAGAGAGAACCCGCAATAATGGATTCAAATTGGATAAGTTTAGATTTAGAAAGGATATAGGAAAATATTGGTTTGGAAATAGGGTAGTTGATGAGTGGAACAGTCTGCCTAGTAGGGTCATTGAAGCTATGACCTTGGGTAGTTTCAAATTTAGGTTGGATAAATTCATGAGTGAGAGGGGTTGGATTTGAGTGGGACTCGCACTTGAGTTAATAGAATCTTCAAAGCTTATTTCTTGGGTAGAATTGAAAATTAGGTTGGGCAATTATTCTGTTAGTGGGATGGATTGTGAAGGACTTGCCTAGTATGGGCCAACAGGCCTGCTGCAGTGTTCCTCCTTTCTTATGTTCTTATGTTCTTAAAATCAATGTTACCCTTAATAATAAACACATCTAGGAAGGGCAATGAGTTATTTACTTCGAATTCAACAGTAAAATTTATAGAATGAGCTAAGCTATTTAATTTAACAAGGAAATGGTTTATGTCTACATTCTTAGGCATAAGGCACAAAATATCATCAACATATCTATACCACTTAGCTCTATTGGGAAGGATAGTGTTAAGCAATCTTGTTTCGAAAAAATCCATATATAAGTTACTAAGAACAGGTGAAAGAGGATTCCCCATTGCCATACCAAACTTCTGAGTGTAAAACTCATCATTAAATACAAATTTTGCATCAACAATACAAAGTTTAATAAGTTTAATGATAGTAGGAACTGGCAATGGTAAATCATAATTAACCAGTTCTTCAGATAAGAAACTTGAAGCCTTTTTATCCACTTCTCCGAGGCTGTGGGTCCCACAATTTGTGGGTGGGTGGACGGGCGTATGGGTGGGTAGACGGGGGTGTGGGTAGACGGGCGTGTGGATAGACGGATAGATTATCATTCTCAAGGTTCTGCTTAACTGGTATTTTTACCTCACATTTATTCAATGAGTATTTTTCAAAGTGTTCAGAAAATGGATTGATTTATTAATTTGATAAAGTATTCAGTAACTGAATTAGTCCGGCAAAGTAACGCTTATTTTGATCTTTTTTTCTAATTCGCTATAATTTTTCTTTTAGTTAACATATCATGATCTTATTTTTTGTTATTATAATATTCGAAATGTTTTTTTCCTCAAGGTAAAGAGATGATAACTTTTTATCAAGGTAAAGAGATGATAACTTTTTATCAAGGTAAAAATATGATAACTTTTCCTCAAGGTAAAGACATGATAACTTTTCACCAAGGTAAAGACATGATAACTTTTTATCAAGGTAAAGACATGATAACTTTTTATCAAGGTAAAGACATGATAACTTTTTATCAAGATAAAGAGATGATAAATTTTCATCAAGGTAAAGACATGATGAATTTTTATCAAGGTAAAGACATGATAACTTTTTATCAAGGTAAAGACATGATAACTTTTCATCAAGGTAAAGAGATGATAACTTTTCATCAAGGTAAAGAGATGATAACTTTTCATCAAGGTAAAGACATGATAACTTTTCATCAAGGTAAAGACATGATAACTTTTCATCAAGGTAAAGACATGGGTAATAAACCATAGTAAGAAAAGTATAGACTCAAGACCGTCATTGTTACAACAAGGTAAATAATCAAGAGGAAGTTTTTATTCGTCTAGATAAAAGACCTTTTCTTAGCCATCGTAAAGGAGAATAATGGTTACAATTGGATAATAAAAACACCATTATTACTTAATCATAATTCAATAGAAAGTAATATTTAATCATTCAGTATCAAGCACAAATAACACTGCAGCCACAAAAACACAATCATCCAATCTGCCCTCATACCAATACCCCAAATTTCAACATCTCAGAGAGACAATGGAAGTCAGACGTCATTTCAAAATTCGCCCAAAAGTATTATATAGCAGCGCCCAGTCTAACACAACACGAACACAAGAACAGGAATCACAGCACAAAGGCTCTTCCTACCCACATCTGCTGAAGAGGATCCCAGAAGGATATCGATATATACAGATAAGTTGATCTTCTGGGCTAGTCTCTCAGTTGGTAATTTCTGAGCATTCATCGGTAAATACATTACGTAATATTGTAAGATGGTAAAACATAAGAAATACACTCGATAATGTACCAAATGTTGTATCATTAAGCGGACAAACTATTGAGTTATCCTGGGATCTTAACTTTTAATAAAAACATACAGCAAGAATATTGTTTTAATTCTTCTGTTTTCTTAGGCATTTATATACATTCACTCTAATCTATGTTTTTTTTTCTTTTGTAATTTTATGGATCTCTCTTTTATCTCTTAATTTTAAGGATCTCCATATTCCCCCATCTCTACACACCTTCCTCAATCTCCCTCGTCCCTTAATATACTCTCTCTCTCTCTCTCTCTCTCTCTCTCTCTCTCTCTCTCTCTCTCTCTCTCTTCCCCCTCCATACTTCCTGTCTTCCCCGCCTTTTCATATTTAATCTCATAATTAAGTAAGTCAATCTGTTTCCAACTTTACTCGTAAAAACAATACATATTTTTTTCACAAAGATCCTCGCAAAACATTACTTATTCCATTATTAATATTCATGCAATTATGAGACTAATCTTATAAATTTACACCTCTTACATCATCCCACTCTCTTGGTATCCCATAACTCCTTCCCTCCCTCCACACCTCATATCCCATCCCACCCTCCCTCCCTCCAACCTTTCCTAGTCCGACCCCTACCCCACCTTCCCTCCACTTGAGATTTATACACTCTCGAAGTCATTCTATTTTGTTCCATCCTCTCTACATGTCCAAACCACCTCAACAACCCCTCCTCAGCCCTCTGGATAATAGTTTTGGTAATCCTGCACCTCCTCCTAATTTCCAAACTACGAATACTCTGCATTATATTTACACCACACATTGACCTCAGACATGACATCTCCACTGCCTCCAGCCTTCTCCTTGTTGCAACATTCATCACTTATGCTTCACACCCATATAAGATTGTCGGTATAACTATACTCTCATACATTCCCCTCTTTACTTCCATGGACAAAGTTCGTTGTCTCCTCAGACTCCTCAGTGCACCACTCACCTTTTTCCCTCATCAATTCTATGATTCACCTCATCCTTCATAGACCCATCTACTGACACATCCACTCCTAAATATCTGAATACATTCACCTCCTCCATAATCTCTCTCTCCAATCTGATATCCACTCTTTCGCCACCTAATTTTTTTGTTATCCTCATCACCTTACTGTTTCCTATATTCACTTTTAATTTTCTTCCTTTACATACCCTACGAAATTCATCCACCAAACTCTGCAACTTCTCTTCAGAATCTCCCGAAAGCACAGTGTCATCAGCAAAGAGCAACTGTGACAACTCCAATTTTGTGTTAGATTTTTTATCTTTTAATCCCACACCTCTTGCCAACACCCGGGCATTCGCTTCTCTTACAACCCCATTTATAAATATATTGAACAACCACGGTGACATCACACATCCTTGTCTAAGGCCTACTTTTACTGGGAAATAATCTCCCTCTCTCCTACACTCTCTAACCTGAGCCTCACTATTCTCATAAAAGCTCTTCACTGCTTTCAGTAACCTACCTCCTATTCCATACACCTGCAACATCTGCCACATTGTTCCCCTATCCACCCTGTCATACGCCTTTTCCAAATCCATAAATGCCACAAAAACCTCTTTACCCTTATCTAAATACTGTTCACCTATATGTTTCACTGTAAACACTTGGTCTGCCCCCCCCCTCCCCCTACCTTTCCTAAAACCTTGTTCATCTGCTATTCTGCTCTCTGACTTAATCCTTTCAATAATAACTTTACCATACACTTTACCAGGTATACTTAACAGACTTAATCCTCTATCATTTTTGTACTCTCTTTTGTCCCCTTTGCCTTTATACAAAAGAACTATGCACGCTCACTGCCACTCCCTAGGTACCCTACCCTCTTCCATACATTTATTAAATAATAACACTAACCACTCCAAAACTATATTCCCACCTGCTTTTAACGTTTCTATCCTTATCCCATCAATCCCAGCTGTCTTACCCCCTTTCATTCTACTCACGAACTTCCCCCACACTCACAACTCACTCCTTCTCACTCCTACAAAATGTTATTCCTCCTTGTCTTATTCACGAAATCACAGCTTCTCAATCTTCATCAACATTTAACAATTCCTCAAAATATTCCCTCCATCTTCCTAATACCTCTAACTCTCCATTTAATAACTCTCCTCTCCTATTTTTAACAGTCAAATCCATTTATTCTCTAGGCTTCCTCAACTTATTAATCTCACTACAAAACTTTTTCTTATTTTCAACAAAATTTGTTGATAACATCTCAACATCTCACCCACTTTCTCATTTACTCTCCTTTTACATTGCTTCACAACTCTCTTAACCTATCTTTTTCTCTCCATATACTCTTCGCTCCATACATCACTTCTACTTTGTAAAAACCTCTTATATGCTAACTTTTTCTCCCTTACTACTCTCTTTACATCATCATTCCACCAATCGCTCCTCTTCCCTCCCGCACCCACTCGCCTGTAACCACAAACTTCTGCTGAACACTCTAACACTACATTTTTAAATCTACCCCATACATTTTCGACCCCATTGCCTACACTCTCACTAGCCCATCTATCCTCCAATAGTTGTTTATATCTTATCCTAACTGCCTCCTCTTTTAGTTTATAAACCTTCACCTCTCTTTTACTTACTGCTTCTATTTTCCTTGTATCCCATCTACCTTTTACTCTCACTGTAGCTACAACTAAAAAGTGATCTGATATATATGTGGCCCCTCTATAAACATGTACATCCTGAAGTCTACTCAACAGTCTTTTATCTACCAATACGTAGTCCAACAAACTACTGTCATTATGCCCTACATCATATCTTGTATACTTATTTATCCTCTTTTTCTTAAAATATGTATTACCTATAACTAAACCCCTTTCTATACAAAGTTCAATCAAAGGGCTCCCATTATCATTTACACCTGGCACCCCAAACTTACCTACCACACCCTCTCTACATGTTTCTCCTACTTTAGCATTTAGGTCCCCTACCACAATTACCCTCTCACTTGGTTCAAAAGCTTAAGATCTCCCAAAATCTCTCTCTCTCCTCTACACTCCTTTCTTCTCCAGATGCATACACACTTATTATGACCCACTTTTCCCATCCGACCCTTATTTTAATCCACATAATCCTTGAATTTATACATTTATATTCCCTCTTCTCCTTCCATAACTGATCCTTCAACATTATTGCTACCCCTTCCCTATCTCTAACTTTCTCAGATACTCCTGACTTAATCCCATTTATTTCTTACCACTGAAACTCGCCTACCCCCTTCAGCTTTGTTTCGCTTAGGGCCAGGACATCCAACTTCTTTTCATTCATAACATCAGCAATCATCTGTTTCTTATCATCCGCACTACATCCACGCACATTCAGACAACCCAGTTTTATAAAGTTTTTCTTCTTCTCTTTTTTAGTAAATGTATACAGGAGAAGGGGTTACTAGCCCATTGCTCCCGGCATTTTAGTCGCCTCATACGACACGCATGGCTTACGGAGGAAGGATTCTTTTCCACTTCCCCATGGAAAATAGAGGAAATAAAGAACAAGAGCTATTAAGAAAAAGAAGAAAAACCTAGATGTGTGTATGTATATATATGCATGTGTATGCCAGTGTAGTGTGACCTAAAGTGTAAGTAGAAATAGCTAGATATACCTGTTATCCAGCGTGTTAATGAGACAGAAAAATGACACCAGCAATCCTACCATCATGTAAAACAGTTTCAGGTTTCTGTTTTACACTCACTTGGCAGGACGGTAGTACCTCCCTGGGTGGCTGCTGTCTACCAACCTACTACCACAGGACGGCAGTACTTGCTCCCATCCTATTCCTCATCCTCATATCAGACATTGACAGGGATATAAGCCACAGTGCTGTGTCTTCCTTTGCAGATGACACCCGAATCTGTATGACAGTGTCCACCGTTGAAGACACTGCAAGACTCCAAGCAGACATAAACAAAATCTTTAAATGGGCTGCAGAAAACAATATGAAGTTCAATGATGAGAAATTTCAATTACTCAGATACGGAAAACGTGAAGAAATTAAAATCTCATTGGAGTACAAAACTAATTCCAACCACACAATAGAGCGAAAAACTAATGTCAAAGACCTGAGAGTGATCATGTCAGAGGATCTCACCTTCAAGGACCATAACAAAGTAGCAATTACATCTGCTCGAAGAAATGACAGGATGGATAATGAGAACC
>WNWK01041567.1:0-16391 GCA_009830355.1 Cherax destructor | reverse complement strand
CGTTGCAAAGCTCGGCGGTTGATATTTCGCAACAAGATAATTGGACGGATTTTCAATTCGTTGTGGTGGCATCCCTGGCAGATCAAGTGTTCAAAAATTCTGTTGGAAATTAACCCTTCATCTGCTTCCCAAATTCGCCGGACTTTACGTGACTGCCCGTTTGAATGTTAGAATGAATAATTGTTAAGTTCGTAGACGTCTTTGTTTCCCGAAGAATATATTATACCAATCTGATTTTAAATTTGGGTTTGAATTTGAAATATTTTTCAAAATTTTTTTTTTGACATCACTAAATTGATTAGTTATAGGCAATGAAATTCTTCGAGGTCAGAAACCCACCTTCCGTTCCTAATTTCCAGCAATTGAGTGAGAATATCTCAGATGATTGATCGTTTTGCAGTGGACACGCATATTTGTAGTTAATTTTAATGTGTTTACTTGTGCCAAAAAGTAGAGTATTTCAGGAAAGCATTTATTTGTCTGCTGCGTCGATAAGGGAATTACAGGTAATGTTTGCAAATCTCCCAAGCAATAAATGCATTCCCAAATGGTCTGATGTTTCCAAAATCTTGCAATGATCGATCAAGAGCCCCTTTTAGGCGCTATTGGCATTCATCTAAAACAATAAGTTTGCATTTCTGAAATACTTTTCCCATGAGGATGCTTTGGAAATTTCCCGGGAGTTTCAATAATTATGTTCAAATCGTCAATTTCTTAAGTGATTTTGTTATAGAGACATTATATATTGTGTGCCATGAAACGCACAGCTTCTCATCCGATCAGCGGTTAAGCAAAGTTGGGTTTGGTTAGTACTTGGATGGGTGACCGCCTGGGAACACCAAATGCTGTAGGCTAAATCTCTTTTTCTTTTCCAGTCAAAGTCTTTAATAGTAGGTACATAAAAATACACGCATATTCGAATTTAACGTTGTGTCAAAATTTCAAAGCAATGGTGAAGAACTTTCAGAGATTTAAGATTTTGAACAAACGAACATTACATTTTTATATATATAATATATATATATATATATATATATATATATATATATATATATATATATATATATATATATATATATATATATTATATATATATAAAATACCGAGGTGAAGATAATGCTAGTACATTTGTTACATGTTTTCACTGATTATAATGCGAAAATCTCATCCAGTCTTCCGAGCTGGGCGCGTGCCCAGAAACAGCATACATTCCCTCTAACAGCGCTGGAGTCGCTGGAACAGAAAACTAGCTGCCCTGGGATCCCAGTTACCCTGTTGAGCCTTACCCAGCTCCTGAGGAACTTAGATGCACTCTTTCCCCATGAGCCAAGGGTCTCTTGAGCCTATCGGAACAAACATATAATGATGGGCAAGTTCTCCATATTTTCTCGACTTCGGGACTCCCTGAAGGGCGCTGCCCTCCTTCCTCCCTGGTTATTGGAGATAGGTATCAGCCAAGGTAGATGCACATTGTGGGCCCACCACCTGCTTGCCGTCTGTCCAGGCTTGAAGGGTGATCCACTGGGCGCTTTTGGCTGCCATCAGATCTGCATAGTTGGGGTGGTTCCCTTACTGCTGGGCATCCGGCTGTTGTGAGGCCCCCTTGATAATGTTATTAACCTCTTCATGCTTCAATCTTTCCCGGTTTCGACACAAAGACCATGGCCCGAATCGGGCTGCTGCTTCATCCACAAATACACCTGTGTTCGGCGAGAATAGGGGCGGCGTAAGGGCAACACCAACGGGATGGTCTGTGGGTCGGGCGTGGCCCAAAGGGTGGAGTTGGGAACAGCCAAAAGAAAGTCCCCTGCATGAGGAGCTCTCACTGCAAGGAGGCGGGCTCTATCCTTCCCTGACACACTCTGAAGCATTGCTGAGGCTATATTCTCTACTTTGGGCCATCCCATGGACTGTTTGTAGTTGTTGGGGGGGAGCAGGCCTGGTTTCGGCCTGTTAGGTTATCCCAGATCCTCCCATCAACGCTTTTGGTCATGGATGCCAATCTTGTCCCTAAGATGTTCAGGGAGAATTGCTGCTACAAGCCCCTGGATGCAATGCATGAAGACGGGAAAAGCAGGTAGAGCAACTGAAATGACTTGGGACACCAATGCCTCCTAGTCTGACTGGGGTTGCTTGGGTCCCACTGCCCATCTTCTAAGTAAGGTTAAGTACTTTAGTAAAGATCTGCCTCAGGATACTGTCATATTCTGCAGTATAGGGTTATCATATGAAGGAGACATCTTGGAAATTGCAACCTGGGCAGACTCGCATTTTTGGAAGGTACAAGGCATCATGGGGCCGATTGCCTATTCGTTGTTCCATTCTCCTCTTCCCAGTTTCTTCCTGAGAATTTGTCAATGGCCTCGTTTCCCCCAGAGGTGCTCCAAGCAAGACACTAGTAGGGGCTGACTGTTGCTCCTGGTAGTTTTGATAACACTGACTGTCCCTTGTTGATTGACTGAGATGTTTTCCCAAATTTGATGATTCAGGATGAGACCCATTTCCTGTCCCCGTGTCATCACCTGTGTAAGATCATCTACAAGGGACTCCTTTTATGCAGTGTGCCATCATCCAGGAACCAGATGTTTAGCTCACTGGCGTCTTACTGTGATTTCCTAACTGCTATACAGAAGAGAAATGGGGAGAGGGTCCCTTTTGACCCCCTTATATATATATATATATATATATATATATATATATATATATATATATATATATATATATATATATATATATATATACATATATATATGTCGGCCGATTAGGTAAAACTTGGATTTTGGCTTAAATAGCAACGCCCCTTGCCATAAAGACAAGTGAAAATTTGTGTATGCAATAATTTCGCCAAAATCATTCTGAACATAACGAAAAAAATATATTTAATTGTGTTTGATTATTATTAAATTAATGTTAACGTATCTAAAATATATTTAGTTGGGTTAGGCTAAATTAAATTGCGCTTGTTGTAATAAGGTTAGGTAGGTTTCAAAGTTTCTCTTGGTATAAAATTATAAATTCTTACATTAACATAAATGAAAAAAATATATCTTTAAACGTATAAGAGAAAATTTTATAAAGGACTTAATTTTAGATGAGTTCTTGCTAATTGACCAGTTTTACCTAATCGGCACGACACACACACACATATATATATATATATATATATATATATATATATATATATATATATATATATATATATATATATATATATATATATATATATATATATATATATATATATTTGTTGCTCCGAAAAGAGTACATAACCTTTATTCAGAGCATGTTAAACACACCCACATAGGCTTCCTCCAACCAGTGAACCATCGTTAAGGGTTTGGCGATGGGGCCCCATCATCAAATCAACGCCTCAGTTCAGCCAATTATAATGCGAGTTTGATAATGACAAAGGTGACATGGATACCACTCACAGTTTGTCATTGGAATTCCTGCATTGAGCTGGTTGTGGAAGGTTGTCTTTCTTTTGGCTGCTGTTTTGCCTTGACAACCGTTGCGTGCACTAATACTACTCTTTCTGTATATAGTGTAAATACTTGTAAAGCCCTTTTGTAATAATTGGTGAAGGAAAAGACAAAAGTCTGATATATAATCATAACTGGTTGGTAAAGGGAAAAACAAATTCAAAGCATATTCTACTGTGTTTCTATGCTCCAAGCTCCCTTTATACTTAGGATAACAAGCCATTGAACCTGAGGTTGTAATATGGGTAGCCTGTCCCGGAGCTGAATTTAGAGACTTAGAGCAGGAGCTAGTCTTGTATCTAGATAGCTTACTCTCTGGCATTACATTTTGCCAACGCTCACGAAATTTGTGTGCGTTCTTTGCATTCGCTTGCTATGGTCAGCCTGCTATTGGGAGTATCTACAATTTGATTTATTGAGTGTCAGCCTTGCTATTGTGTGTGCTTATTGGCTTTGCTATTGCGTGCCAGCTCTGCTATCGTATGAGTATACTGCAAGTCGTATTATGCATAGCGCTACACATGTTGTTGAGGTTAATGCCACCTATTCGAGTCCAGATAGTTAGTGTCTGAGTTCACTCTACTAAGTTACCCAAACTCTCTACAGCGTTGTTGGCGTATCGCTCGTTCTATTAGTATTGAATATCAGCGACCCTTACTGCATGGCAGCTGCGTGATATTATAAGGAGTAAACTACAAACTGAAACTATGGAATATCAGTCTCATGTTTCTTCCTCTACAAAAGCTAAGTTAACTATAGGTCACCATTAATGTTTCTACAAAATGGGAGAGACAAACTCCTGAGCAAAACCAGCAAGTCACAGGTGTGGGGTTAATGACAGGTGAGTATTGTTCATTGGCGCTTGAACTAGCCAGACTCACTCTTGAACAAACTAGAGAACAGGTGCATTTGCCTAAGGGAAGAGTTTAATAGAGAGAAGGAGAGGAGGCAATTCAATCAGACTGTAGATGACTTCAATTTGCAAAGGGCAGTACAGTTTGTTCCTCGTTTTGTTGAAGCAGAGTCTGAACAGTTTTCGAAGCATTTGAAAATCAGGCTCGAGCTTTAGGTGGCCTGAGGTTCATTGGGCGTCACTGGGCATACTGTGTTGGTGGACAACCTGCTGGAGTCTGTTAGTCCAGAGGTTTGAGTCTTTCTGCAAGATCATTCCTTGCCTACGACATTGGAAGCAGCCAGGTTGGCTGATACTTTTGAAACTAACCACTCCTTGTCCGAGCGGTCTTATCTCTTCCTCAACAGCCTGGTATGAGCAGAGATCGTCAAAGAAAAGTTCCAGAGTGGAGAACTAAAGGTCAAGATGAAGGTGAATCTCGCAGCAGTCATCTAAATCACCTGGTGAGCAGCGTTATTTCACTCATGGTCAACCTGGGATCGATCTCAAACTACTCAACATGGTGATTCGAGGCGGCAGTATCCAGAGTGGCGTAAGCCACAAAATCAACGAGGAGCCAAAGTTAAAGCTGAGGTTGTATGCTTCTTTGTAATAAACCTGATCACATCAGACCCAATTGTCCAAGTTAAACCTAAACCATTAGGAAAATTAGTAATGTCCCTAATGACATGTCACAGGAAGAAGTAGAGAGGGATGGCCCCTATTATAGCACTTGTCATATATCCTTCAGGAACATTCAGAGAAAAAGGAAGTTAGAACCTTTAGGGATACTGAGCATATTGCTCACTTATAAGAGAGGAGTACTTCCCCTTTCTGAACAAACCTCTTTGCAGTCCTCAGTTCTCTTAGAAGCTTTTGGAGGAGCAGTATTTTCTGTCAATTTACATCAAATCTATGTGCAGAGTAAATACTACACTGGGTATTTGACTGTTGGTGTATCAGAGGGATTTCCTATGAAGGATGCAATGCTATTACTGGGTAATAACATTGAGTCTACTAAATGTATAGAACCCATAATGATTAATTCTTCCCGATGTTGGCCATAACTCAGGCACAATTCAAAGTGATGTCTGATGAGAATGTTAACTCGTCCTAGGACGACTCTGATCTCGGACTAACCAATTTGTTTTGGAGGAAAACTGGCCAGAGCTCTGTAAATTTAGTGAACAGCCCCAGATCAAGCCTTCCTATTCCAGGGTTGCAGGATTGTCAGAAGTCTCTGTTTTTATGCCTGAGGGACTGTCCTTTCGGGAGGAACAACGGAAAGACTCCTCACTAAACTCCGCTTTTGGGCAGCTATGGGTAAATCTACTTCGGGTCACCCGGTCAAATATCTCTTAAAAATAATTACTTAGTCTGCACTGAAACTGGTAAGGAGGTGGAGGGAAACAGCAAACAGATAAATTAGTGGTTCCCAGAAAGTTTAGGTCTCAGATACTAAAAATAGCCCATAACTCTTCTTTAGGAGGCCATTTGGGAATTACAAAACTCAGTACCGAATAACAAAAGAATTATTTTGGCCAAAGTTAAGGCAAGATGTAAAGAATCATATTCACTGTTGTCCAGAATGTCAGCAGGTAGGGAAACCTGGACACCTTATTAAACCTGCACCTCTCCATCCCATTACTGTTAATAGAGACCATTTTTCAGAATTAATAATAGATTGTGTAGGTCCACTACCTAAAGCTAAGTCTGGAAATCAATACTTATTCACAATCATGGATAGAGTAACTAGATATCCAGAGGCAGTTCCTATGCGCAGTATTAACACTAAAGCAATCCTTAAAGCTTTAACTTAGTTCATCTCTTGCTTTGGAATTCCTAAAACTATTCAAAGTGATCAAGGTACTAACTTCACTGCCAAAGCATTTAAGGAAGCATTAACTAGGCTAGGAATAGTTCGTAACCTATCCACTGCTTGTCATCCTCAGTCCCAAGGCGCCTTGGAAAGATTCCATCAGACGTTAAAAACAATGATGAGAACATTCTGCATGCATTTTCCTACAGACTGGGATGAATCACTTCCTCTGTTGCTATTCGCAATGAGAGAAACTGTGCAAGAGTCTACAGGGTACAGTCCTTTTGAGCTGATATTTGGGCACAATGTACGAGGTCCTCTACGTGTGCTCAAAGGAGGATGGATGGGAGAAGACGTCTCCACAACCCGCTACAACCCTTTTTCAAGGTTGCAGGTAGCACGTCAGTTGGCTAAGGCTAACTTGAAGGCAGCTCAGAATACGATGAAACAGAGGTATGACAAACTCAAAATTTCGCTCCTTCCATCCAGGAGATAGGGTGTTGGTACAGGAGCCTATACCTGGCCACACCTTGAAAGCTAGATTTACGGGACCAATGCAAATTGTAAGTAAATTATCTGATGTAAATTATGTGGTATCTCCCCTTGACAAGACCTCTAAAAGCAAAACTTACCACATTAATCAAATTAAAGCCTTTAATACACCAGATAAAGTCCCAGTAATGACTCTGTCCTCTGCCTCTGATGACCCTGACTCTTTGCACTCTGAGATTAATGTAAAGCTTCCAAATTCGGTCCTCCTCAAGGACCCTAACCTTTAATGTTGGGTTTGACCAAGTCTCAACTAACTAGTTTAACTGCGCTCCTACAGTCTTATCCTGATATTTTTCGGATGTGAAAAATGTACATTAGGATATCATGATGTAGATGTTGGAAACTCTAAACCTACTTCAACAGGAGGTAGAATTTCTGTTAGAGCATGGGTTAGTGGAGGAGTCATCTAGTCCGTGGGCTTCACCTGCATCCTTTTTAACAAAGCTGATGGAGGGTTCCGAATGTGCACAGATTACCGTAAGGTGGATGAGGTCACAGTTGCAGATGCCTATCCTCTGCCACGTCTGAATGATGTAATCGACTTTGTGGGTAAGGCTACTTTTGTATCCAAATTGGACCTCCTTAAAGGTTACTATCAAGTACCTTTAACAGATGAGGCGAAGGAAATCTCTGCCTTCGTAATTCCAGGAGGTCATTATCAGTATACAGTGACCCCTTCGAATGAAAAACTCTTCTGCATCATTCCAGAGACTTATCCATCAGGCTATTAATGGACTTGAAGGCACGCCGCTTACCTAGATGATATAGTTGTTGTGTTGGACACTTGGGACTAACATGTGTTAAGGCTTCAGGCTCTCTTTGAGACCTTCCAGAGATTTCATTTAACTGTTAATTTATCAAAGTCATCCTTTGGCCAATCTACTATTAATTTTTGGGCCATGCAGTAGGTAGTGGCAAAGTGGCCCCTAAATTTGCAAAAATTCTGGCCATTAAAAATTATCCAGTCCCCCCTGACAGGAAATCCCTTCAACGTTTTATAGGGATGGTATGGTTTTATAGAAGATTCTGTAAAAAAATTGCAGATATTATTGCACCTCTAACCTCACTTACCAGTCACAAAGTTCCCTTTAATTGGACCCCAGAATGTCAAGATGCTTTTACGAAAGCAAAGAGATTACTTTGTACTGCACCCATTCTGTTGTCTCCAGACTTTTCAAAACCTTTTTCTTTGCAGAGTGATGCTTGTGAGTCTGGGGTGGGGGCAGTGCTTCTGCAATCTGGGAATGATGAGTTGCAGCCTGTGGCATATTTTTCGGCCAAATACCAACCACACCAGAGGGCTTACTCCACTATAGAGAAGGAGGCCCTGGCTCTCCTACTGGCATTAGAGCATTTTGATGTCTACGTGGGCCAGTCCTCACAGGTGGTCACCATCTACAGCGACCACAACCCTCTGGTGTATATCCAACGCATGAAAAACAAAAATACCAGACTCATGTGTTGGTGTATTAGGTTGCATCCCTACAATGTAAAAATTATACACATCGCTGGCAAAAATAATACGCTAGCTGATGTGTTGTCCAGAAGTCATTGCATTTAGTTAGGATGTGTTAGGGACTTTGGGTGGAACCAGCCCTTTTTTTCCCATAGTGGTTTTTTTTTTTTTTTAGCTGGGAGGTGCCCTGCTACCGACCGTAGGCACCTTGGACCTATGCTAGCCCTACCATCTGCTGTCTCACTCTTAAGTTTAAAGCCGGACTATGTCTCGAGAAAAGTTTAGCTTTATCTAATGAGCGGGATAGTTGAGGGGAAAGGCGGTCCCCTTATTATAATATACCATTACGGCACTCTACCCATTTGAGGTGGAAGCCTAGTCCTGAGCCCTCTTGGGGTGGGGGTGTTGCATACAAAGAGTACGTAACCTTTATTCGGAGCATGTTAAACACACCCACATAGGCTCCCCTCCAACCAGCAAACCATCGTTAAGGGTTTGGCGATGGGGCCCCATCATCAAATCAACGACTCGGTTCAGCCAATTATAATGCGAGTTTGACAATGGAATTCCTGCATTGAGCTGGTTGTGGAAGGTTGTCTGTATTTTGGCTGCTGCTTTGCCTTGACAACCGTGGCGTGCACTAAATACTACTCTTTCTGTATATAGTGTAAATACTTGTAAAGCCCTTTTGTAATAATTGGTGAAGGAAAAGACAAAAGTCTGATATATAATCATAACCGCTTGGTAAGGGAAATACAAATTCAAAGCATTTTCTACTGTGTTTCTTTGCTCCAAGCTCCCTTTTACACTCAGGATAACAGGCCATTGAATCTGAGATTGTAATAATATATATATATATATATATATATATATATATATATATATATATATATATATATATATATATATATATATATATATATATATATATATATATATATATATATATATAAAGGAGGTATAAAGGAGGTATAAAGGAGGTACCGCCCTAGAACTTTACTGGGGACCCTCATCCTCAGAGAAGACAATAAACGTACCTCAGGGAAAACTCAAGGTTCCCTCTGGTACCATGCGCAAACAAGCGTGTAAATACAGAGAAAGATCGCAGTTAGCAGGACTCGATACTGCTAATGGGGACGGTCAAGATTCCAAAGCAGCGCTCTTATCCACTCAGCCATGTTTCTTTCCCAGCCCGGGCACGTCAGTGAGCCTCAAGTATGGATTCAAGCTATTTCAATCTCCTCCTGTATGTTCTGACCTCTCAAGCGATTTTTATATCAATGCACCACGCAGAAACAAGGGGTATATACAGAGAAATATAGGGATTCTTGATAGTCCCCAGTAGCAGTATCGAGCCTTGCTGACTGCGATCTTCTCTCTCTCTCTCTATATCTCTCTCTCTCTCTCTCTCTCTCTCTCTCTCTCTATATATATATATATATATATATATATATATATATATATATATATATATATATACATAGCTTCCTCTTTCAGAGACTCAGTGTTGCGATCCAGAGGGAAAATGCCTGCAGCATTCTGGGCACGCGGCCCACTGCAGGGGAGCTGGACGAAGAATTTGACATGTAGCTCTGAGTTGTCATCTATGTTGTTTTACTCCCTATTGTATTCTTGTCAATGTATTTTGTCAATATATATATATATATATATATATATATATATATATATATATATATATATATATATATATATATATATATATATATAAAACAACGCGACCAACCGAGGATTCGAACCCATGTCGTTTTGGCCTGTCTTATGGTGAGCGAAAATCACATGACGCTCTAACTCCCATGTCCACCAAATCCTACAAGAATCAAGCACCCAGCAGAGCTAGGTGTTTTACCTTGATCCGATGACAAACGGTGGTGAGGGTGCCTCTGAGCTTAATTCATTCTACTCCCAGTTCAGTTTGGTGTACTAGCCTCCCACACACACACACACACACACACACACACACACACACACACACACACACACATATATATATATATATATATATATATATATATATATATATTATATATATATATATATATATATATATATATATATATATATATATATTATTGTAACCACGAACGAGTGGCATTGAGTCAATAACAACACTGCGACTAGCCGAGGATTCGATCCCATGTAGTTTTGGTCAGTCTCATGTTGATCGAAAATCATATGATGCTCTATCCGACAGGACCACCAAATTCTACAAGAATCAACCACCCAGCAGAGCTAGGTGTTTTACCTTGATCCTTCTGCAGGCTGCACAACCTGCAGGTCGTACAAGTACTCTCCCAAAACTTAAACAGGCCTTTGCACACTAGGGCCTTACAGGC
This sequence comes from Cherax destructor, assembly GCA_009830355.1. Classification (NCBI taxonomy): domain Eukaryota; kingdom Metazoa; phylum Arthropoda; class Malacostraca; order Decapoda; family Parastacidae; genus Cherax; species Cherax destructor. The sequence continues at coordinate 5,836 of WNWK01041567.1, read as the reverse complement.
AAACATGAGAGCACTTAAACTAATAAAATAAACTATGCTATAAGCTTACAAAAATCACCGCCCTACAAACTCTAAACCATGACGTCTTAGGACATCTTGCTTCAGCTATTGGGTTCTATGTACTGACTCAAAACACACTCACTCTCCTTTCCTGGCCACACTGACTGACCAGGAATAATACACGTCAGGTTTTAGAACAAATCCCTGAAACTGACATTATATATGGAGTTTTTTTTATATACAATATTCACCAACACACTTCATAATAAATACACTACTTAATACCTACCGAATAGAAAATCTAGTCTTTTTAGATGCGTCTCCACATCTTCGGACATAACAATCACATCAATCACACCTAAGGTGTTTATCAATCAGGCTTCGAAATACGCTCATCATGGGCCTCAAAAATATGATAGGAGAAATTTTAACTCTAACAGGTCATTTTGGGAAATGAAAATGGCCTGTTAGAGTAGAAAAGGTAGTTAACTTTTTTAGGAACATTTAGAGGTACTTGCCAAAACCCTAGTAACAAATCTATGATTCAAAATACTTATCTTCTATGTTACATAATAAATCACAAAGAACAGGAAGTTGAAAGCGATCTGGAATTGTTTTAGCATTCAATTTCCTAAAATCAATGACTAGACACCAAGTACCATCTTTCTTGGGTACCAAAATCATTGGAGCATTTCAAGATGAATTACTATGTGCTATGACGCCATCATCAAGCATCTAATTGTCTAACTTTTCTGCTTCTGCAATTGTGGAGGATGGGTTCCAACAATAACGTGGACTGTATGTACTTATCTTCTTGATGAATCCAAGATGTCGCAGCCACCACCAACACCTTCTCAGGGGATCCATATATTGCCACACTCTCCACAGGGCTGTATGGAAAAAATATCACATATGAGTACATAATTATTGCCCCAAAGGAGCGTATGTCCATATTTCAGTCTTAGATGGACTGAAAGGCGTTTTACTCACTGTTTTGGACTAAAAAGTCCACGCATAACCGCTGTCGTGGGTAAAAATTTGAAGGTTCTTGAATACAAGAACTGCGCAGTTCCCTGTCTTGACAAGAACATCCAATTCTTACCTTGCTCGTGTAACTTTGAGCGATGGTGTTGGCTCCACCATATACGGCGGAAATGCTGTCTTGATTGTAGAATGCCGCTGAAGAATCACCGTCTTGTTTCGATGGAGTTCACTTGCGATTGTCTCTACGTTTCTCCTTTTTGCAGTCTGAAGCTGCGCACACTTCTGAATATACTGCAATGTTGATGTTAATCACTAAACACGCTGGAACAGAGTTCTTATCTTATTTCCCGACGTTAGTGGAGATTAAATGATATAACGGACGCGAACGAGTATTGTCTATGTTGATTTACATCGCCTCGCGCCGCATGACGACTAGAGTCGTATGACCCGTTCTTGCGGTGGCCAAATTCAATCTGCCCGCTTGTGCTGCTCTTTTGCAGTCTCGTGCAACCATGTGGCGCCACGCGGTGCCTCGTGATGCTGTGGTCAGCACAATTCTTGACACACTGTTGACAGTACATCTGGCATTAATTAAATTGTTTATGCAGCCAGACGCGCCTCCTCTGGCCCTTTCCTAAGGGTGGAAAGGGTGAGGGCCCTTACCAAGGGTAGTAAGGGCGCATACCCCCCTCCTTTGGAGAATTTTCTCCACACTGGGGGGCAGCGAGAAATTCACTTAAAGTGAACTACTCATCACTTAACATTAATTTGATTTTCTCACTCGCCATCACTGCTGCTTGTCTTTTCTGAACAGCTTCAGTCTGTGTGGTTTCTGGAGAATCACTAATTTTATTTTTGTTTTCAACACTGTGTAATTCTAACGGCACTAATTTATCTATGGTCCGCTTATTCACTACACCTTTGCTCAAAACATCAACTGTCCTGATGATTCCATTTGCATCAGGATATATGGTCACAATTTTTCCAAGAGGCCAATGGGACCTCGGACCATCATTGTTAATAATCACTATGTCACCAGGTCTTAAGGACTTATAATTTTCTGGAACACCAGCTCCATAGAAATGTTCTCTCAAGGAGGTGAGATAGTCTTCTCGCCAAATTTTCTCCCAGCGTTCAATCACTTTATTAAGGTGTTTGAATTTACGTCTGAGTTGTTCAGGTTCGAAATAAGTAGGATCCTCTATGATTTCTTTATCATTCATGGGAGGAACAAGTTCGAGCCTTCTGCCATGTAGTAAATGAGATGGACTTAACACTTCTAAATTGTCCAGATCATCGGTAACATACGTTAAAGGTCTGTTGTTGACTCTATTTTCTATTTCAGTTACGACTGTACGAAATTCTTCTAAGTCGATTCTTTGACGATGAAGAGTCTTCCTTAAACAACGTTTCACAATGCCTATCATTCTTTCATAAAATCCGCCGTGCCATGGGGATTTAGGAGGAATGAATCTCCAACGACAATTTCGTTGATTCAGCATCTGTTGTACTTCAGGCTGCTCAAAAATCTTGTTTATGTAAGCAGCACCAGCAACAAAATTCGTTGCATTGTCTGATATCATCAGCCTGGGACATGCCCTTCTGGCTGCAAACCTTCTAAATAATTTGATGAAGGTTTCAGCAGACATATCAGTGGCTACTTCTAGATGTACTGCTCTAGTTGTAGCACAGGTGAACAAACAGATGTACACCTTGATAGGAACTTTGTCAACTGTCTTAGTTAAAATTATTGGTCCAGTGTAATCTACACCTGTCACTTCAAATGGAGTGACATGACATACTCTTTCAGAAGGATATGGAGGTGGACCTGGATACTGACATACTCGCATATCATAATGACGACAAGTAATACAGTCTCTTGTTTGTTTCTTCACACTTTGTCGACCTTGAGGTATCCAGTAGGATTGACGTATATGACAAAGAGTGTCAGCTACACCACCATGTAACACGTTACTGTGGGCATTCTGAATAATCAGTCTTGTTAAATGATTCTTGGGGATCAATACTGGATGTATTGTTTCCTTAGGTAGTGAAGAATTATGAATTCTTCCTCGACATCTTATAATTTTTTCTGAGTCGAGATAAAGTCCTAAAGAATTAATCATATCAGGTTTCTTTGGTGATTTATCCTGAGTTTCCAGAAATCTATACTCCGTAGAGAAAACATCTTTCTGTATTAACTTTATCCAGTATTTATTGGGTTCAAGTAATTCATAATTAGGTTTTATAACTTTAATGAATTTAAAGACAAGAGCTGTAACTCTTAAGAGTTTACCCAAAGATGAGTATTTAGATCCATCAATGACTATTTCTTTTGTGTCTGTAGTGTTTAAACAGATTATTTCTGCTGTGTTCAAACAGACTGTTTCTTCTGGCATAATGTAAGCTTTTTGCTGTGGCCAGTTATTTTCATTAGAGAGCCAGTTAGGTCCGTGGAGCCATAATTTATTATCCACAAAGTTCTTGAGTGGGACACCACGTGACAACATGTCAGCTGGATTCTCTTGTGTAGAGACGTGGAGAAAGACATAGTCTCTCTGCATCTCTCTTATTTCTGCTACTCTATTCTGTACATAGACCAACTTACTCTTATTATTTCTTAACCACTGAGAACTGCTTCATTGTCACTCCAGATCACAGTTTTTTCAATAGTGAGATGATCAAGTACTTTGTTGAGATAGACAGCTAATTTTGTACCTACATAAAGTGCTGTCAGTTCCAATTGTGGTACTGTTCTGACCTTCAAGGGTGCAACCCTGGCCTTTAGAATTAAAGTACTTCCTTCAGCGTTACTCATGTAAGCTACACCGCCATAACCTCTGGTTGACGCATCACAGAACACATGTAATGTGTACTTGTTTCCCTCTTGACCTATTTGTCTGGGAAATTTAATTTGACCCTCATCCTCAGAGAAGACAATAAACGTACCTCAGGGAAAACTCAAGGTTCCCTCTGGTACCATGCGCAAACAAGCGTGTAAATACAGAGAAAGATCGCAGTTAGCAGGACTCGATACTGCTAATGGGGACGGTCAAGATTCCAAAGCAGCGCTCTTATCCACTCAGCCATGTTTTTCCCAGCCCGGCACGTCAGTGGCCTCAATTGGCCATTTCAATTCCTCCTGTATGTTTTTGACCTCTCAAGCGATTTTTATATCAATGCACCACGCAGAAAAAAAGCGGGTATATACAGAGAAATATGGGATTCTTGATAGTCCCCGGTAGGTATCGAGCCGCTGACTGCGATCTTTCCTCTCTCTCTATATCTCTCTCTCTCTCTTCTCTCTCTCTTATATATATATATATAATATATATATATATATATATATATATATATATATATATATATATATATATATATATATATATATATACATACCCCCTTTCAGAGACTCGGTGTTGCGATCCAGAGGAAAATGCCTGAGCATTCTGGGCACGCGGCCCACTGCAGGGGAGCTGGACGAAGAATTTGACATGTAGCCTGAGTTTCATCTATGTTGTTTTTCCCCATTGTATTCTTGTCAATGTATTTTGTCAATATATATATATATATATATATATATATATATATATATATATATATATATATATATATATATATATATATATATATATATATAAAACAACGCGACCAACCGAGGTTCGAACCCATGTCGTTTTGGCCTGTCTTATGGTGAGCGAAAATACATGACGCTCAACCCCTGTCCAAAAACCTCAAGAATCAAACCCGCAGAGCTAGGTGTTTTACCGATCCGATGACAAACGGTGGTGAGGGTGCCTCTGAGCTTAATTCATTCTACTCCCAGTTCAGTTTGGTGTATGCCCCACACACACACACACACACACACACACACACAACACATATATATATATATATATATATATATATATATATATATATATATATATATATATATATATATATATATATATATATATATTTTTAAACACAACAGTGGCATTGAGTCAAAACAACACTGCGACTAAGGGTTCGATCCCATGTAGTTTTGGTCAGTCTCATGTTGATCGAAAATCATATGATGCTCCCATCCGACGGACCACCAAATTTTACAAGAATCAACCACCCAGGAAGCTAGGTGTTTTACCTTTATCCTTCTGCAGGCTGCACAACCCGCAGGTCGACAAGTCCTCCCAAAACTTAAACAGGCCTTTGCAAACTAGGGCCTTCCTAAACAACGTTTCACAATGCCTATCATTCTTTCATAAACCGCCGGCATGGGATTTAGGGAATGAATCTCCAACGACAATTTCGTTGATTCGGGATCTGTTGTACTTCCCGGCTGCTCCCAAAAAACTTGTTTATTGCAGCACCAGCAACAAAATTGTTCATTGTTTTGATATCATCGCCGGGAATGCCCTTCGGTTGCAAACCTTCTAAATAATTTGAAAAGGTTTCAGCAGACATATCAGTGGCTACTTTAGATGTACTGCTCTTTGTTGTAGCACAGGTGAACAAACAGATGTACACCTTGATAGGAACTTTGTCAACTGTCTTGTTAAAATTATTGGTCCAGTGTAATCTACACCTGTCACTTCAAATGGGTGACATGACATACTCTTTCAGAAGGATTGGAGGTGGACCTGGATCTTTTCATACTCCCTATCATAATGACGACAAGTAATACAGTTTTTTGTTTGTTTCTTCACACTTTGTCGACCTTTTTAGGATCCAGTAGGATTGACGTATAGACAAAAGTGTCAGCTACACCACCATGTAACACGTTACTGTGGGCATTCTGAATAATCAGTCTTGTTAGCCAATGATTCTTTTGGGGGTCAATATGGATGTATTGTTTCCTTAGGTAGTGAAG
>WNWK01041566.1:0-16391 GCA_009830355.1 Cherax destructor | reverse complement strand
CCGTATAAAGAAATTAGATCAAGTAGAAATGACCCAAAATGGATGAATAATAGGCTCAAATATTTTTAGGCAGAAGAAAGGAATTTATAGGCGCATAAAAGAGGTGAGGGTCATCTATAAATCATATACTGACATTAAGAGGGACGTTAAAAGGGAATAAGAAAATCTAAACGGGACTATGAAATTAAAGTTGCTAGATTCAAAACTAACCCAAAACGTTTTTCCAGGTTTATAGAACAAAAGTTGGGGATAAGATAGGTCCCTTGAAAATAACTTTGGGCATCTTACTGACAAGGAGAATGATATGTGCTCTATTTTTAATAATTATTTTCTCTCGGTTTTCACACAGGAAGACATTAATAATATCCCAGTAATTAATTTTTACAGAGGCCCAGAAGAAGATAAATTATGAATATCACAGTCACTAGCGAAATGATTATGAAACAGCTGGACCGACTGAAACAAAATAAATCGCCGGGTCCTGATGAGCTTTTGCAAGGGTTCTTAAGGAATGCAAATGGAACTCTGGAACCAATATCTAACATTTTTAATTTATCTCTTCAAACAGGTGTAGTGTCTGATATGTGGAAGATGGCTAATGTAATTCCTATTTTTAAAGCAGGGGACAAGTCACTACGTCAAACTACCGCCCAATAAGCCTGACCTCAATTGTAGGCAAATTACTAGAGTCAATTATAGCTGATATTATTAGAAGCCATCTAGATAACCATAATTTGATTAATGATACCCAGCATGGATTCACGAGGGCCGTTCCTGCCATCTAATTTATTAACCTTCTTCAGTAAAGCTTTTGAGGCTGTTGATCACGATAAAGAATTGATATTGTTTATTTAGACTTTAGTAAGGCTTTTGATAGAGTACCGCACCAGAGACTGTTAAAGAAAGTGGCAGCTCATGGCATTGGGGGAAAAGTGCTGTCATGGATCGAGTCATGGCTCACCAATAGGAAGCAGAGAGTGTGCATAAATGGGGTTAAACCGAATGGGACTTGTAACAAGTGGTGTTCCACAGGGATCAGTCTTAGACCCATTGTTATTTATAATATATATCAATGACCTTGATGAGGGAATTACTAGTGATATGAGCAAATTCGCCGACGACACGAAGATAGGTAGGATAATTGATTCAAACATAGATGTCATAGAACTTCAGGAAGATTTAGACAAACTTAATTCGTGGTCAGAAAAGTGGCAGATGCAGTTCAATGTAGATAAATGCAAGGTTCTGAAGCTCGGGAGTGTCCATAACCCAAGCACTTATAAGTTAAATAACGTAGAACTTAGCCATACAGATTGCGAGAAGGACTTGGGGGTGATGGTAAGCAGCAACCTTAAACCAAGACAGCAATGCCTAAGCGTACGTAATAAGGCAAATAGATTACTGGGATTTATATCAAGAAGTGTTAGCAACAGAAGTCCAGAGGTTATATTACAGCTTTATACATCATTAGTAAGGCCTCACCTAGATTACGCAGCTCAGTTCTGGTCTCCATATTACAGAACAAGAACATTGTTCTTGTTGGGGATAGTCAAATTAGGTATATGGATAGGGCCTTCTGCTTGAAAGAGAGAAGTAGGAGACAGAGGGTTTGCTTTCCTGGGGCTGGGATGGAGGATATTGTTAGCCGTCTGGACGACATCATGAGAGGTAATGGGAGCAATCCTATTATCTGTCTCAGTGCTGGAGGCAACGATGTTGGCAGACGTAGGAGTGAGGACCTGACTAGCAGGTATAGGTCAGCAATAGACATAATTAGGAAGAAGGGTGGGAACCCTGTCATATGTGGTATTTTGCCAAGGAGAGGAGTTGGAGATGAATGGCTGTCCAGGGCAATTGGTGTCAATTGCTGGCTGGGCAAACACTGTAAGGATAATGCAGTACCATTCATTTGCAACTGGGACCACTTCTATGGCCGAAATGACATGTATGCCAGGGATGGGGTTCACTTATCCAGGGCAGGTGTGGATTTTCTTGCTAGCTCAGTTGAGGGTGTTGTTAGGACTTTAAACTAGGATTAGTTAGAGGTATGGGTTTAGAAATGGAAAATAATGAATGTCGAAATATAGATCTAGGCTTTGATATAAAAATCTTAACAATAACAAGGACAGAAATAGGTATAGTGGTAAAACAGAATGGAGCAGGAAGGGTAAAGAGAAAGGAGGGTCTTTAAAAGTGTATTATACAAATAGTCGTAGTGCTAGGAATAAGATGGACGATTTGAGATTATTTGCAAGTGCAGGTAACATTGATGTATTTGCCATAACTGAGACGTGGTTCAATACGAAAATAGGACATGCCTGCTGAATGTCATATACAGGGTTTTAAATTGTTCCAAGTAGACAGAAGTTTCGGGAAGGGGGTGGAGGGCACTGTATGTCCGAGATCGCTTGAACTGTTGCATAAAAAGGGAATAAAGTCTGAAATAACACATACAGAGTCTGTCTGGATAGAATTTTCAGAGGGGCATGAAAATTGATTTTAGGTGTGATATACCGTCCCAAACTTAGATAGGGACCAAGGAGACTACTATGGGAGGAAATTGTTAAGGCCACAATGCACGATAACGTAGTTATTCTGGGTGACTTCAACTTTAGTCAAATTGATTGGAATTTTTGACTGGGAATTTAGAATCTAACGACTTCTTAGATGTAGTTCAAGATTGTTTTGAAGCAGTTTGTGACAGAACCTACAAGGGGAAATAACCTGCTTGACTTAGTTCTGGCAAACAAGGAAACCCTTGTTAATAATTTAGAAATTACAGAGGAACTCGGCGCAAGCGACCACAAATCAATTACCTTTTGGCATTGAATGGAAGTTTCATAGTACGAATAACTCAGTAACGGTCCCAGATTTTCGCTTAGCAGATTACAATGGACTTAGAGAACACTTATCATCTGTGGACTGGGGTAATGAAGAGAGCTATCAATATGACAGTTTTCTGAACACTATACATGCTGCCCAAATAACATTTATCCCATATAAAGAAATTAGATTGAATAGAAATGACCCAAAATGGATGAATAATAGGCTCAAATATCTTTTAGGGCAGAAGAAAGGAGTTTATAGGCGTATCAAAAGAGGTGAGGGTCATCTTATGAGTCAGTATATTGACATTAAGAGGACGTTAAAAGGGGATAAGAAAAGCTAAACGGGACTACGAAATTAAAGTTGCTAGGGATTCGAAAACTAACCCAAAAGTTTTTTCAGGTGTATAGAACAAAAGTTAGAGATAAGATAGGTCCCCATAAAAATAATTATGGTATCTTACTGACAAAGAGAATGAAATGTGCTCTATTTTTAATAATTATTTTCTCTCGGTTTTCACTCAGGAAGACATTAATAATATCCCAAGAATTAGGTATTTTAGTGGGCCTGAAGAAGATAAATTATGTAGTATCACAGTCACTAGCGAAAAGGTTATCAAACAGATAGACCGTTTGAAGCAAAATAAATCGCCAGGCCCTGATGAGCTTTTTTCAAGGGTTCTTAAGGAATGCAAAATAGAACTCTGTGAACCCTTAACTAACATTTTTAACCTATCTCTTCAAACAGGTGTAGTGCCGGATACGTGGAAGATGGCTAATGTAATTCCTATTTTAAAGCAGGGGACAAGTCGTTACCATCAAATTACCGCCCAATAAGTCTAACATCAATTGTAGGCAAATTACTAGAGTCGATTATAGCTGATAACATAGAAGCCATCTCGATAGGCATAATTTGATTAATGATACTCAGCATGGATTCACCAGGGGCCGTTCCTGCCTAACTAATTTGTTAACTTTTTCAGTGGGGCTTTTGAGGCAGTTGATAATGATAAAGAATTCGATATCGTTTATTTGGATTTTAGTAAGGCTTTTGATAGAGTACCACATCAGAGACTGTTAAAGAAAGTGGCTGCTCATGGCATTGAGGGAAAAGTGTTGTCATGGATCGAGTCATGGCTCACCAATAGGAAGCAGAGGGTGTGCATAAATGGGGTTAAATCGGAGTGGGGATCTGTAAAAGTGGCGTTCCTCAGGGATCGGTTTTGGGCCCGTTGTTGTTTATAATATATATAAATGACCTTGACGAGGAATTTCTAGTGATATGAGCAAATTCGCTGATGACACGAAGATAGGTAGGATAATCGATTCAGACGTAGATGTCAGTGAACTACAGGAGGATTTAGACAAACTCAATTCCTGGTCAGAAAATGGCAGATGCAGTTCAATGTAGATAAATGCAAAGTTCTAAAGCTCGGGAGTGTCCATAACCCAAGCACTTATAAGTTAAATAACGTAGAACTTAGCCATACAGATTGCGAGAAGGACTTGGGGGTGATGGTAAGCAGCAACCTTAAACCAAGACAGCAATGCCTAAGCGTACGTAATAAGGCAAATAGATTACTGGGATTTATATCAAGAAGTGTTAGCAACAGAAGTCCAGACGTTATATTACAGCTTTATACATCATTAGTAAGGCCTCACCTAGATTACGCAGCTCAGTTCTGGTCTCCATATTACAGAATGGACATAAATTCGTTAGAAAACATTCAGCGTAGAATGACTAAATTAATACATAGCATTAGAAATCTTCCTTACGAAGAAAGATTGAAGATCCTTAAATTACATTCACTTGTAAGACGTAGAATGAGGGAGACATGATCGAGGTATACAAGTGGAAAATGGGTATTAACAAAGGGGATATAAATAAGGTCTTGAGGGTATCTCTCCAAGAGAGAACCCGCAATAATGGATTCAAGTTAGATAAGTTTAGATTTAGAAAGGATATAGGAAAGTATTGGTTTGGAAATAGGGTAGTTGATGAATGGAACAGTCTGCCTAGTAGGGTTATTGAAGCAAGGACCTTGGGTAGTTTTAAATTTAGGTTGGATAAATTCATGAGTGAAAGGGGTTGGATTTGAGTGGGAATTGCACATGAGTAAATAAAATTATCAAAGCTTATTTTTTGGGTAGCATTGAAAATTAGGTTGAACAAATATTCTGTTGGTGGGATGGAATGTGAAGGACCTGCCTAGAATGGGCCAACAGGCCTGCTGCAGTGTTCCTCCTTTCTTATGTTCTTATGTTAAAACATTCAGCGTAGAATGACTAAATTAATACATAGCATTAGAAATCTTCCTTACGAAGAAAGATTGAAGACCCTAAAATTACATTCACTTGTAAGACGTAGAATGAGGGGAGACATGATCGAGGTATACAAGTGGAAAATGGGTATTAACAAAGGGGATATAAATAAGGTCTTGAGGATATCTCTCCAAGAGAGAACCCGCAATAATGGATTCAAGTTAGATAAGTTTAGATTTAGAAAGGATATAGGAAAGTATTGGTTTGGAAATAGGGTAGTTGATGAGTGGAACAGTCTGCCTAGTAGGGTTATTGAAGCTAGGACCTTGGGTAGTTTCAAATTTAGGTTGGATAAATTCATGAGTGAGAGGGGTTGGATTTGAGTGGGACTCGCGCATGAGTGGGTAGAATTGTCAAAGCTTATTTCTTGGGTAGCTTTGAAAATTATGTTGAGCAAATATTCTGTTAGTGGGACGGATTGTGAAGGACCTGCCTAGTATGGGCCAACAGGCCTGCTGCAGTGTTCCTCCTTTCTTATGTTCTTATTAGTATTAGTAGTAGTATTAGTAGTAGTATTAGTACTAGTAGTAGTATTAGTACTAGTAGTAGTATTAGTACTAGTAGTAGTATTAGTACTAGTAGTAGTATTAGTACTAGTAGTATTAGTACTAGTAGTATTAGTACTAGTAGTATTAGTACTAGTAGTTATAACAGCACTTTTGATTACAGCAATATGAGCCACAGTTACAGCAGGGTCGTGACCTCTGACTCACTTTTCCTTCCCCTAGAATTTTGAAGAAAAATCCCTTTATATGTGTAAACGATCGGGAAATATTGACATACAGTGGACCCTCGGTTTTCGTTCACCTCCAAACTTGAACATTTATGTAAGTGTACTTTCGTAAGTGCTTTTGTAAGTGTATTTTTGGGGGGTCTGAAATGACTAATCTAATTTACAATTGTCCTTATGGGAACAAATTCGTTCGGTAACAGCACTCAAACAGCATTTTGGAAAGAATTTTCAACGAAAACCGAGGGTCCACTGTATATATGTATATGACGCCTATTGACCTAGGCCCTATGCTACTGTTCACTGATAAGTTTATATCAGGTGTAGGCCTCCTTGGGAATTTGAGCAGGCTACGGGCGGGTACAGCCAAAGCAACGTTCGATATTCACAACCACAGCGACATTGTCAACCATAGCAGCACTAAGACTCACGGCCACAACCACAAGACACCGGAGAAATGTGTACGTGATCCAGCTCACGTCAGTGTCCAGGCTATACCAGCACCTCCTTAGCGCTCTCTCTCTATCTCTCTCTCTCTCTCTCTCTCTCTCTCTCTCTAAAAAAATGACCTCGTCCTGCTCACACATTCCTATTTCACACCCGGTGGGCTTGACCGATCATGCCAGCAATCAGGTGGCCAGGTCTGGGACCAGGCCGCGGGGGCGGTGACCCCAGGAAGCAACTACAACTAACCTACAAGTAACCACCTTTCTCTTACCCCCCCCCACATTAACCAATGCTTAACACTGAAAGCGCCCCTCCTAGTCAATCTTTCCCAATGAGAGAAAGAAAGAGTACACAAAGAGAAGCAGTTACCTGGAGAAAAGCTAGAGGCTTCACTATAAAAAAAAAAGCTAGATGAAGCACCCAGCTATTAGAAGTGAGGGAGGGTGCTAGATGGAGGAACCCAGCTGTTGTGTGATGGAATAAAGCTAGATGGAGCACTCAGCTACACATGGCTGCACTCAACACCCATCCGGACGCGCGTTAGAGGGAGGAACATAGCAGTGTGGTCGAAAGAGGCTAGATGGAGTCCAGACCACCGGTCTACGGGGATGGAGACTGGAGTCTCGTGCAGACCGCACACCCAACTGACCATTGGTAGCACCGCACCTTTTCCCTTTCCTCTTCTTGCCCCTTTCCTACTCCTTGCAACTTTTTTCTATCTTTCCCCATTTCCACCCCCTCTCCCCATTTCCATCCCCCCTCTCCCCATTTCCATCCCCCCTCTCCCCATTTCCATCCCCCCTCTCCCCATTTCCATCCCTCCTCCCCATTTATATCTCTCCTCTCCCCATTGCCATTCCTCCTAACTACCTGGAGGGTATTCCGGGGATCAACGCCCCCGCGGCCCGGTCCACGACCAGGTCTCCCGGCGGGTCTGAGCCTGATCAACCAGGCTGTTACCGCTGGCCCCACGTAGTCCAACTTATGAAACACAGCCCGGCAGATCCGGCACTGACTTTAGGTATCTGTCTAGCTCCCTCTTGAAGGTAGCCAGGGGTCTATAGGTGATTCCCCTTATGTCTGGTGGGAGGGTGTTGAACAGTCTTGAGCTCCGGACACTTATTGTGTTTTCTCTTAGTGTACTAATGGCGCCCCTCTTTCTATTTCCATCCTTCCTCTCCCCATTTTCATCCCTCATCTCCCCAATTCCTCTCCTGATTTCCACCATTTCCCTTCCACCCTTGTGTTCCTTCACCCATTTCCGACACCCACCATTTTTAACCCATTTCCAAGTCCCCCTCTCTCAGTCACGCATGTCAGTTCATTAACGTTCACACCTGGCCGACCAACCACCTCGTTTCCTCTCATTTCCACAGTTCTGTCTGAGAGAGAGAGAGAGAGAGAGAGAGAGAGAGAGAGAGAGAGAGAGAGAAAGAGAGCGCAGAGAGGGAGGTGGAGAGTGACTCATAAAAGAAAACACAGTCACCATCACACATTCCATAGCGGTCTTTCCAGAGGAGCACCAGCATCAGCATTCGAGTCACTCATACTAACAGCTCATGATGGATCGCTGCGCTCACAACCAAGAGGTCCCGGGGTCGAACCCTGAACGAGGCAGGACGTATGGGCATGTCTCCAAACACCTGTGCCCTCATTACCTAGCAGTAAATAGAGACCTAGGAGTTAGTCAGCCGTTATGGAAACAAGCCACACTGCTTGGCTTTCTTGGGTTACTAACGCTCTGGAGTGACTAATTCATACAAAGACTTCTGGTTAATCCTCCAGACTGCAGGCACTACATTTTCCCACCTTCAACGCTCACTACCTCTTCCCCGATTTCCTTCAGAGATTTTACCTTGCTCGCACTCCAACAGCAAAGTAAATCCCCCCCACACACACAAAAAAAAAAAAAACTCTTTCCTCCATTCACTTGGAATTCTGTAAGTCACCATTTCCTTAAATCTCTCCCTTTGCCATGTCATACATACTTAAGAACCTTATAGTGTTATTTTTTTTTTACAATATCTTGTTTAGTTGGAGAGATAACACTGTGGCTTTGCCAGAGTTATCTTACAAGGCTAGCACTGCCTTATTTATCTGATAGCAGTACTACGAACCGAACGTAGAAGACCAGATTGCTTTCAGAACTTTTACTTGGGCTGAATTGCCTTGCCCAAAGCATGCTTACCTGACAACATAATTAACTTACCTTGCGACAGCATGCTTACCTGACAACATAATAATGTTACCTTGTGACATGGTGTTTACTTGACAACATAACGTTGCCTTGTAACATAGTTACGTTACCTTACCTGGCAATTTTGCGTTATCTTGTAATTCCGTGCGATACCCCGGTTAACTCAGCGTACCTGTAGGAGAGAGAGAGTGGCTTTCTGAGTGGCAGATGACGGATACAAAAGTGTGTATGGGCTATTATATATATATATATATATATATATATATATATATATATATATATATATATATATATATATATATATATATATTTGAATATTTACTGAAGACGGTACACCACAAGCATCGCTCTGTTCATGTACCTACAACCAAGTACTTACAAACGGTTTATAAAGCGCGCACACACTCACACACACACACACACACACACACACACACACACACACAGTTGGAAATTAAAGACTCAGATGAATCACAGGGATGTTAGGAAGTATTTCTTCAGTCACAGAGTTGTCAGGAAGTGGAATAGTCTGGGAAGTGATGTAGTGGAGGCAGGATCCATACATAGCTTTAAGAAGAGGTATGATAAAGCTCATGGAGCAGGAAAAGTGACCTAGTAGCGACCAGTGAAGAGGCGGGGCCAGGAGCTATCAATCGACCCCTGCAACCACAATTAGGTGAGTACGTACACACACACAAACCTTGACCTCTCACTAACCTCTTCCCTCCCTCTCTCTCTAACGTTAATAAGTCACCAAAACATTATAACTGATAATGTCCACAGAGACAGAGGTGGCACACATTTGAGGCCCTCAACACCCCACCAGCAACACTGACAGTGTCAAGTTATGCACCTAACAATGAGAAAGTTATGTATGCAACACCTAATTTCTTATTCTAATAAGTGGGAAGCGAAGCTCTCGAAGCCTGGGAGGAGACTAGGCTTGGTTCTAGGAGAAGGAAGCTGCAATTCCTTTGATTAAGAGCCTTTAACCAGCATCAAGGCACCTCCTTCCCTATGAAGGTTCGAACCTTAGACAATAGAAAAAAAAGAGATGGGAAATACAGTGGCTGCACTCAAAAGAAGGGGTGGGGATAGTGTAATTCGGAGGACCATTTGAACTATAGGTGAAAGTTTCTTCCTTTTCGCATCATCGTACCTCAATGTATTACGGTGAATGAGTTTATATATATATATATATATATATATATATATATATATATATATATATATATATATATATATATATGGACGGTGACACATCCGCACTACGCTACTCTGAGAACTCTCTCCCTGCTTTAGTTGCTCTCTTGCAACATTGCAAAGCTCCTGATGACGCACTGAGAAGTGCGAAAGTACTTGTCTTGTGAGCAAGTGGGTAAGGCAATATGAACGTTGTTCTGTCTCTTGAGGAGGGAGAAAGTATCGCAGGATCTAATCTTGGCTGGCTGTAGTATTAGTGTGTGTACTCATCTAATTGTGGTTGCAGGGGTCGATACTCAGCTCCTGGCCCCGCCTCTTCGCTGTCCGATACTGTGTCTCTGCTCTCCCTGCTACATGAGCTTTATCATACCTTGTCTTAAAACTATGTATGGTTCCCGCCTCCACTATATCATTCGCTAGACTATTCCACTTCCTAACTACTCTATGGCTGAAGAATTACTTCCTAACATACCTTCGACTCATCTGAGAACATCCTGTCACTATCTACCTTGTCGATTCCCCGCAGTATTTTGTATGTCGTTATCATGTCTCCTCTAACCCTTCTGTCTTCCAGTGTTGTTAGTCCTATTTCCCTCAACCTTTCTTCATAGGGCAGTCCCCTGAGTTGTGGAACTAGCCTTGTCGCAAACCTTTGCACTTTCTCTAATTTCTTGACATGCTTGACCAGGTGGGGGTTCCAGACTGGTGTTGCATACTCTAGTATGGGCCTGACGTACACGGTGTACAGTGTCTTGAACGATTCCTTGTTAAGGTAACGGAACGCTAATCTTATGTTTGCCAGTCGCCCATATGCTGCCGCGGTTATCTGGTTGATGTGAGTTTCCGGAGACGTGCTTGGCGTTATACTCACCCCAAGGTCTTTCTCCTTTGATGAGGTTTGTAGCCTTTGTCCACCTAGCCTGTACTCTGTCAGCGGTCTTCTTGCCCTTCTCCGATCTTCATGACTTTGCATTTAGTGGGGTTAAATTCGAGAAGCCAGTTGCTAGACCAGATGTCAAGCTTGTCCAGGTCTCTTTGAAAGTCCTGCTTGGTCTTCATTCGATGTGATTCTCCTCATTAATTTCACATCATCTGCGAACAGAGACACTTCTGAGTCTATCCCGTCCGTCATGTCATTCACATATACCAAGAATAGCACTAATCCTAGGACTGACCCCTGCGGTACACCGCTAGTCACAGGCGCCCACTGTGATACCTCATCACGCACCATGACCCGTTGTTGCCTCCCTGTACTCACCTATTTGTACTCACCTATTTGTGGTTGCAGGGGTCGATTCATAGCTCCTGGCCCCGCCTCTTACCTGATTGCTACTAGGTCCTCTCTCCCTGCTCCGTGAGCTTTATCAAACCTCGTCTTAAAACTATGTATGGTTCCTGCCTCCACTATGTCGCTTTCTAGGCTATTCCACTTCCTGACAACTCTATGACTGAAGAAATACTTCCTAACATCCCTTTGACTCATAGGAGTCTTCAACTTCCAATTGTGACCCCTTGTTTCTGTGTCCCCTCTCTGGAACATCTTGTCTCTGTCCACCTTATCTATTCCTCGCAGTATTTTATATGTCGTTATCATGTCTCCCCTAACCCTCCTTTCCTCTAGTGTCGTCAGGCCGATTTCCCTTAGCCTTTCTTCGTAGGACAATCCCCTTAGCTCTGGGACTAGTCTTGTTGCAAACCTTTGCACTTTCTCTAATTTCTTGACGTGCTTGACCAGGTGTGGGTTCCAAACTGGTGCTGCATACTCCAGTATGGGCCTGATGTATATGGTGTACAGAGTCTTAAATGATTCCTTAATGAGGTATTGGAACGCTATTCTTAGGTTTGCCAGCCGCCCGTATGTGTGTGTGTGTGTGTGTGTGTGTGTACTCACCTAATTGTGGTTGCAGGGGTCGAGACTCAGCTCCTGGCCCCGTGTGTGTGTGTGTGTGTGTGTGTGCGCGCGCGCGCTCAACAATTCGCAAACAGGCGAAAATATTTACAAACAGGATTGGATTGGAACCTGCAAACTCGGCATTAGAGTACACAGTACTTTATAATCAGAATAGCCTATATTCAGCAGTATATAAATAAAGATCACATTTTTCTGTCAAGTATAAACTCGGGTGACGTCAGGACTCGACCAGACACATGTTTACCACCGCAGTTCCTCCAAGATGACTTACAAATGACTTAACACTCACCAATACACCTGTGTAAGTCTCACCCTACTGTACTACCCTGCATGACTGATATTGTTACGGCGATTTTAAGGCATCTTGGCAGAAGCTGGGAACCTGCGAACTCTTCATCAGAGTACACAGTACTTCATCCACAAGTCCAGACTCCAAATAAGTATGGGTGCCTAGCCGAAACTAGACGATGTTTTCCCATACCCAATTTCGGCTTTTTGCTATTTGTTAAGCATTTCAAAATCTCTTTCGTTGTCCACTGCATGTGGCAGGATTTAATAAAATAACTTTGAAAACAAGCTTGGTGCCCCGGGGTATGGGGAAACATCGTCTAGCTCCGGCTAGGCGCCCTACCTGGAGTCTAGCGTTGTGGATAAAGTATTGTGTACTCTGATGCAGAGTTTGCAGGTTCGAGTCCTGCTGTGGACTGAGAAATAATGTTTGTAAATAAAATATATAATTTCGCCTGTTTGCAAATTGTTAAGCATATATATACATACGAAGCCTCACAGGGAAACCACCCCATAACTACTCCCTCACCTTAACAACCAGTTGCTACAGTGATCGAACTACCCTTCTTCCAGTCTCCTTATCTTTCCAAGAAACCCCCTTTTTTCATGCCAAACGTGCGATTTTAAACGACTGACAGAACTTCCGAAACAAACCACGTTAAATGAGAATAACGTTGGTTTCTCGACGTTGTTCTGGCTTTTGAGCCACTTCCCTATGTTACGTTAAAATTACGATGTTAGTCTAACAACTTAAATTATAAATAGTCAACAAACCTAATAAAATAATAGAATACCGGAAGAGGAAGTGTGTCCTCCCGCTGCAACAGCAACACAATAAAACCCGCTGAGAAGACGTAACGTACGTAAGCTAAGTGTTTATTGACCTTCGTTACTTTTCATAAGCTCAGTCATTTAATTTTAAATACCTCGGTTCCTGAGACCGTGTTGCGTCACGACGCCGACATCACTTAGGAGGATCCAAACAAGACCGGAAGACACAGGCACAAAGCAAGCTTCAAAGTAAGGAAGGTACAAACAAGGCCGGAAGACACAGGCACAAAGCAAGCTTCAAAGTAAGGAAGGTACAAACAAGGCCGGAAGACACAGGCACAAAGCAAGCTCCAAAGTAAGGAAGGTACAAACAAGGCCGGAAGACACAAGCACAAAGCAAGCTTCAAAGTAAGGAAGGTACAAACAAGGCCGGAAGACACAGGCACAAAGCAAGCTCCAAAGTAAGGAAGGTACAAACAAGGCCGGAAGACACAGGCACAAAGCAAGCTCCAAAGTAAGGAAGGTACAAACAAGGCCGGAAGACACAAGCACAAAGCAAGCTCCAAAGTAAGGAAGGTACAAACAAGGCCGGAAGACACAGGCACAAAGCAAGCTTCAAAGTAAGGAAGGTACAAACAAGGCCGGAAGACACAAGCACAAAGCAAGCTCCAAAGTAAGGAAGGTACAAACAAGACCGGAAGACACAAGCACAAAGCAACTCCAAAGTAAGGAAGGTACAAACAAGGCCGGAAGACACAAGCACAAAGCAAGCTCCAAAGTAAGGAAGGTACAAACAAGACCGGAAGACACAAGCACAAAGCAATCTCCAAAGTAAGGAAGGTACAAACAAGGCCGGAAGACACAAGCACAAAGCAAGCTCCAAAGTATGGAAGGTACAAACAAGGCCGGAAGACACAGGCACAAAGCAAGCTCCAAAGTAAGGAAGGTACAAACAAGGCCGGAAGACACAGGCACAAAGCAAGCTCCAAAGTAAGGAAGGTACAAACAAGACCGGAAGACACAAGCACAAAGCAATCTCCAAAGTAAGGAAGGTACAAACAAGGCCGGAAGACACAAGCACAAAGCAAGCTCCAAAGTAAGGAAGGTACAAACAAGACCGGAAGACACAAGCACAAAGCAATCTCCAAAGTAAGGAAGGTACAAACAAGGCCGGAAGACACAAGCACAAAGCAAGCTCCAAAGTAAGGAAGGTACAAACAAGGCCGGAAGACACAGGCACAAAGCAAGCTCCAAAGTAAGGAAGGTACAAACAAGGCCGGAAGACACAGGCACAAAGCAAGCTCCAAAGTAAGGAAGGTACAAACAAGACCGGAAGACACAAGCACAAAGCAACTCCAAAGTAAGGAAGGTACAAACAAGGCCGGAAGACACAAGCACAAAGCAAGCTCCAAAGTAAGGAAGGTACAAACAAGGCCGGAAGACACAAGCACAAAGCAAGCTCCAAAGTAAGGAAGGTACAAACAAGACCGGAAGACACAAGCACAAAGCAAGCTCCAAAGTATGGAAGGTACAAACAAGGCCGGAAGACACAGGCACAAAGCAAGCTCCAAAGTAAGGAAGGTACAAACAAGACCGGAAGACACAAGCACAAAGCAAGCTCCAAAGTAAGGAAGGTACAAACAAGGCCGGAAGACACAAGCACAAAGCAAGCTCCAAAGTAAGGAAGGTACAAACAAGGCCGGAAGACACAGGCACAAAGCAAGCTCCAAAGTAAGGAAGGTACAAACAAGGCCGGAAGACACAGCACAAAGCAAGCTCCAAAGTATGGAAGGTACAAACAAGGCCGGAAGACACAGCACAAAGCAAGCTCCAAAGTAAGGAAGGTACAAACAAGACCGGAAGACACAAGCACAAAGCAAGCTCCAAAGTAAGGAAGGTACAAACAAGGCCGGAAGACACAGGCACAAAGCAAGCTCCAAAGTAAGGAAGGTACAAACAAGGCCGGAAGACACAAGCACAAAGCAAGCTCCAAAGTAAGGAAGGTACAAACAAGGCCGGAAGACACAGGCACAAAGCAAGCTCCAAAGTAAGGAAGGTACAAACAAGGCCGGAAGACACAAGCACAAAGCAAGCTTCAAAGTATGGAAGGTACAAACAAAAAAGACACAAACAAAGCGAGCTCCAAAGTATGGAATTACAAAGAAGGTCTATCTCAACTTGGAGACAAGAAACAAGGCATGATGCAGCAGCACTCATTAACACCATTAATATCATATTCGTGGGAAAGCGCGAAATGCATAGGGGGTCACACGGCAC
This sequence comes from Cherax destructor, assembly GCA_009830355.1. NCBI lineage: Eukaryota > Metazoa > Arthropoda > Malacostraca > Decapoda > Parastacidae > Cherax > Cherax destructor. The sequence continues at coordinate 1,419 of WNWK01041566.1, read as the reverse complement.
CTGGAGAATGGCAAGCAAACACGTTTGATTCAAGGGAGGAAAAGCTTACTTTAATTCCTTGCATCAAGAGCCCCTCATCAGCATCAAGGAACTGATAACATCAGATTTTTTTTAGGATAATTGGTGAAGCACTAGACCTGCAGGGGTTATAACGGCTTGATCCACTAAAGGGGAGGGTAGCTTTGATTCCTTGGATCAAGAGCGTTTCACGTACTTCTGAGGCATCCTCCTTGAAGGACATGCTGAGGAAGGGGTCGAGGAAATAAAAGTACACAACTCCGATTTACAAGTTACATTCCTCCACAGGGTAATGCCGTTGATGCCACTGAAGAGCTCTCGATCCAATTAATTGAATCAGACCTTCAGGTCCTCAGACACTGTAAAATTTAGTTTTTAATAATAATAATAATAATATTAATAATAATAATAATAATAATAAAAGGGAGACTGGAAATCAACTGCTTGAGCCCTTTTAAGGTTAAAAAGGCGAGGTCAGAAGCTGAAGTTTTATCCCTGCAGGCACTGCTGAGTACACACACACACACACACACACACACACACACACACACACACACAGGACAGAACACAGGAAGAAAGGGAGGCCCAAAAGGAGAGGTTAAGAAAGCGAAGGGAGGAGAGAGAGATGGAGACAGGGAGGTACAGGGGGCACCAGGCCCAAGCAGAAGGACAACCACACCCACCGGAAGCACTCACGGAGGGCCTCAAACCACAGCAACCCAACGGCAACCATATAGTTTAACATCGCACACACACATCATGTCCCCTGTCCCCACCCCAGCAACCCTAAACCCATCATCACCACTACCCCACCCCATCACAAACCCCCCCCAATCAGACCACCCCCCCACCATACAACCCCCACCCATGCAACAACCCTCCATGGGAACCCTGCAATCACCCCCATCCAGCCAAGATCCCCTAGGGCCACAGTATTGGAAACGAGGCTGAAGGTTTGGTACACAAATGCAGATGGAATCACAAATAAGTATGAAGAGTGGAATGAAAGAATAGGAGAAATGTCCCCAGACATCATAGCAGTCACAGAAACTAAACTAAATGAGGCAATATCAAATGCAATCTTCCCACAAGGATATCAGATCCTGAGGAAAGATAGAAGGAGCAGGGGGGGAGGAGGGGTCGCACTGCTCGTAAGGAATCATTGGAGATTTGAGGAAATGGCAGGAATGGAGGTGTGTAGAGAAAGGGACTTTATAGTAGGTACCATCCAGTCTGGGGAGCACAAGATAGTCATTGCAGTGATGTACAACCCACCACAAAACTGCAGGAGGCCAGAGAGGAATATGACGAGAACAACAGAGCAATGGTGGACACCTTGGCGGAGGTGGCAAGAAAAGCGCACATGAGCAGAGCGGGTTACTGGTCATGGGCGATTTCAAC